>JADRCC010551399.1:0-11401 GCA_019843855.1 Hylomyscus alleni
GTGTCCAGCTCCCCTCTTCTGACCCCCTCCATCTGAAAGAGAGGGAAGATCCAAACTTGGGGTTCCCCTGGATGACAGATGAAGACAAATGTGCAGTAGACTGAGGAGGCTCCCACTTCTACTTTGGCCTTTCTTCCTATTCTTTTCAGGTCTGTGCTGGTGTGAGGCCATAAGTCCTCCATCCTTTCTTCTCTGTGAGCAAATAACAGGAGCTAGCTCTAGGCTGATTCACAAAATCTGGGGACATGAGTGTATTTGTTTTTAAAAAAAATAGAGTGGGATTGATAGTAAATTTCTAATGAGGGATGTGGCTAACTTGGTTTTTTGTTTTGTTTTGTTTTGTTTTGTTTTGTTTTTTAGATTTCTTTCTGAAATGCAGACTTCAGGAACAAGAGATCCAGAGGAGACCAAGTGCTTTCTATACTTGTATGTGTAACCCCTGGGTCTCCCTGTTAGGGGTGAGTAATTTCATCTTGATCTCAGTGTCCTTAAGAACTCAGATAAAGGGGTGTGCATGTGTGATTTGGGGGAAGCAAAAGTATTAATTAGTGTTGACATGATTAATTACTTGCTTTATTGGAATTAAGGTGAGACTGCCATGACAAGTTTTAATGAACCACTCATTTTAATCAATTATCTACTATTTAAGTAATCATATCAGATAAGCTCTGGGTTACTAATTTCATGATAATTTGTTGATTGTAGGGAGGAGTGGGGCACTAAAATAAAGTGATGGTTAATCTCAAATGTCAAGATATCTCCTAGAATGGACTGAGAGACAAGCTTTTGGGCATGTCTGTGGGGTTTATCTTCATCAACTGAGGTAGGAAGAACTACCCACTATGGGTGGCACCATTCCTTAGACTGGGATCCTGGACTAGGCAAAAAGGAGAAAATGAGCTGTACAATGTAACCGGCTGCCTCGAATTCTTCACTCTCTGCTCTAGACTGTGGGTACAATGTAACCGGCTGCCTGGAATTCTTCACTCTCTGCTCTAGACTGTGGGTACAATGTAACTGGCTGCCTCAGGTTCCCACTGTTGTTAACTCCTCACCATGATGGACTATGACCATGAACCTCTAACTGTGAGGCAAAATAAACTCTTCCTTAAGCTGCTTTTGTCAGAATAGTTTATCACAGCAACAGGGAAAGTAACTAAGACAGATAGAGTGTCTGCTTATTGGTGGTTTTGATTAAAGGGTGACTTCTTAAAGGGTATTTCCCCCAAAAACTTGCTTAAGTAAGTGTATAGTTACTTTTTCATTCCAAAATCCAGAATCAGGGTTCTAGATCCTGATTATAAAATTGACAATTGACACTAGCCATCACAATTCCACCCCTTGTCAGTTTAACAACTAAACCATTAACCTTAAAGCCTTAACTTTCTACCCCTTGTCCTCTCGTGCTTATGCCCATTGCATAATGTAGGATGTGTTTAGTTCACCTCGAAAGGCCCTGTAGTCTTTCATAGTTTCAACAGTGTTTAAAATCCAATGTCAAAGTCTTAACACTGAACTCCTGCACAATTAAAACAAAATACATACTTCCAATATGCAATGGCACAGACTAAGTATTCTCATTACAAAAGGAGCGAAAAGGATCATAGGAAAGAATGGTCAGAACAAAGCAAGATCAAAACCTAGCAAAGCAAACACCAAATCCTGCAGCTTCATGGCTGCCATCTTGGGGCTATGGAATCATATGGGCTCAAAAAAGCTTGGATAGCTCTACCCAGATAGCTCTTCTGCCTGTGGGAACTTAATCTTATCTTCTTAGGCCCACTGTACTATATACCTGCAGCTTTCCCTAGCCCATATCTCATGGTTCTAGCGTCTCCAAAATCCTGGGCCCTTCCTTGTAGCTTAGGCCTCTCCTCACAGTTTAACACTATGGCCTTGAAAGGGCCATAGGGGCTCCAACCTTGCAACACACTTACAAGTCCCAACGTCTCTCTGGAACTGTGGTTTAACACCACAACCCCACCCCCAATCTTGCATCTTTCATGCATTTGGGACCAGTCCCACATGGATAATGCTGCCAAATTCTGCTGCCAGCTTGGGATGCAGCCTGGCCTCCTTGATCCATAGTTGTATCAGCTTTTGTGTGCTAATCCTGGGAAGCCAAGTCTCTAGGCAGGTGCTTTTGAGAATGGAGAATCTGCTTCAGTGTCATCTCTATTTTAATTTAGGTTTTCTCCTTTCAAATAAATTTGAGTTTTCAAAAAATGGAGCCTTTGATGGGTAGAATCTTGTCCTGAGGAGGTATTTCCTCTTGTCCCATTACAAAGCAAAATGCTTCTCTTTAATAGTTATAGCCTCTTTTTCAGCATGTGCCTTGACTTTGTAGTTCAATTTGTTCAAACTCTTATTCTTGACAAACACACTTTATTTCTACCTTTATGCTCAACTCTTTGTACTTTTTCACTGTACATCTGAATACATGCACAGAAAGTACCATAGCCTGAATGCTTTGTTCTCTTAAAATTCCTCCACCAAACAAATTAATTTATCATCTTTAAATTCAACTTCACTTACATCCTCAGGGCATGGGCAAAATGAAGCCAGAGTATTGGCTAAAATGTCACATGAATGCCCTCTATCCCAGTTCTGATAGAGTCCTTGCTGCCTTCAGAAACATCAGGAGCTAGGTCTCCACTGTCTGTATTTCTATTGGCATTCTTATATTCCAAGCTCCGACCATAATGTCCCACTACTCATTACTTGTATTCAAAGACTTTACTATCACGAAGTTCCAAATACTTCTACATTCTACATGTAAAACCAGTTCTAAAGTGCTAAGAACCATGTGGTCAGGTTCATCACATCAACAACCCCACTTCTAGCCAGGTAGTGGTGGCTCATGCCTTTAATCCCAGCACTTGGGAGGCAGTGGATTTCTGAGTTTGAGGCCAGCCTGGTCTACACAGTGAGTTCCAGGACAGCCAGGGCTATACCGAGAAGCCCTGTTTCAGAAAAAAAAAAAACAAAAAAAACCAAACAAACAAAAAAAACCAAAAAAAAACCAAAAACCACTTCTGGTACTAATTTTCTGTAATAGTTAGGTACTAATTTTCTGGTACTAATTTTCTGTAATAGTTAGGTGTTTTGTTACTCTAACAAAAGCAACTTAAGAGGAAAGGGGTTTATTTGGGCTCATTTTTTGAGGGTAGAATCCACCATGACAGGGAATCCTTGCAGCAGGAACTTGAAGTAGCCATTCACATTGTATCCACAATCTGAAAGCAGAAAAAGATGAATACCTGTGCTTAAATGGCTTCCTCCTTTTCATGCAGTCTAGGACTCAAGCCCAGTGATGGTGTCACCTCCCTTTAAACTGAGTCTTAACACCTCAGTAAACCTAATCAAAATAATCTCTTTCATCCAGGGGCTACCCTAATCTAAATAAATTCTTCACAGGCATGCCTACAGGCTTGCCTACTGGGCAGTTCCAGATTCTGTCAAGTTAGCATCCAACATGAACTGCCTTAATTTGCTTTCTATGGCTGTGATAAACATTATGACCAAATGCAATTTGGGGGTGGGGGGCTTTATTTCATCTTACAGTTTATAGTCCACCATGAAAAGAAATCAGGGCAGAAACTCAAGGCAAGGATTTGGATGCAGTAGTTGATATAGAGACCATGGAGGGATGCTGCTTACTAGTTTGCTCCCCATGGTTTGCCCAGCTTGCTTTCTTATCCAGGAGCGCCAGCCCAGTAATGGGTACCACCTTCCACATCAATCCACAATAATTTTTAAAAAAATGCCTAGAGGCCAATGGGGATATTTTCTCAGCTTGGTTCTCTATTCCCAGATGGCCCTAGTACTAGTTGACAACAAACAAACAAACAAACAAACCAGTACACTACCACAGTTAGATTGTGTTATAAGTGAGCTTCAATTATTCAGACTTTTACAGAACCAGAAACTGATAAGAGATCACTGTCTCCTGAGGTTCTAGCCTCCTGTTTTTATCACCACGGTTAGGTGACTTACTCTTCCTATCCATGTCTGTAGGCCCTTGTATCCCTGATCATCATGTTTGTGATCCAGTGGCTCTATACCCTAGCTAGCATGGGTGTCGCTGCCCTTGTGTATTTCTACATTGGCCAGGCCAGTCCAGGCCTTTACCTCGGTAAGTGTCTAAGTCATTGTGCTACCATTTCCATTTTTTTTCTAGCTTTCACAGAAGAACTTTGAAATATGACATAGACACAACTCACAAATAAAATATACTAGCAATTAATTTGAAATTTTTAAAGATTTATTTATTTATTATGTATAGGTACACTGTAGCTGTCTTCATGCACACTAGAAGAGGGTATCAGATCTCATTACAGATGGTTGTGAGCTACCATGTAGTTGCTGTGATTTGAACTCAGGACCTCTGGAAGAGCAGTCAGTGCTATTAACTGCTAAGCCATCTCTCCAGGCCTAATTTGAGATTTATAAGACCTATAGAACTAAAATAGATGGCAACATTAGAGCAAGAATCAAGAAGAATAAAATAATATGTTGAATAAAGTGTGCTGATGTAGCATAATATTATACACTTCCTGTGCTATGAGTGAATGCTATCATATCATTTGAAGATAGAGTGGGTTAAGTTTAAGATGTATAATATAAACCTGGAGCCAACCACTAGATAATATAGTGAAGAGTTATACCTGATAAGTCAACAGAGGTTAAAGAAAATTGAATTAAAAAAAAAAAAACAACAACAAAGAGTTAGAGAGATGGCCCAGTGGGTAAAGGGACTTCCTGAAAAGCCTGAAAACCTGAGTTTGATCCTCTTGACTTACATGGTAGAAAGATGAAACTGACTCCTTTGAGGTCAAAGTTATCCTTTGATCTCCACACAGGTACCATAGTAGGAATGTGTGTGTGTGTGTGTGTGTGTGCATGGAATAAATAAAATAAGTAAATATAATGTTTAAAATTTAAAGCATATCAAAGACAGAAAAGAGTAAAAATAAGTATAAAAAAGAATATTTATTGATAATAATAAAACAAAGACATGACATGTGAGGTCATGGGCAGACAGCAGGTTCCAGGCCAGCCTGAGCAACAAAACAAAGCAACAACAACAGAAAGAACAATTGTGATTTACATAAACCTATCTGTTTTGATCATCACAGTCTTAACACCCCTAATTAAGTGGAAGCTGAGTAAGAAAGTGTGGTCCAACTGTATGCTGCCTACAAGAAACTTCTTTTAATTGATGAATTTACTTTTGCAGTGCTAGAGATCATACCCAGGGCCTGTATAAACTATACAGGTTTCATAGTTTCATATAAACTATGAAAGTGCTTTGCCCTTGAACTACATCCACAGCTAAGGAAATCTGTTTTAGATTTTAAAAACACACAAATAGGTTAAAAATAAAAAGGATGTGAAAATATATACCAGGCTAACTCCAATCAAAATATAGCCACTAGAGTGACTACATTAATATCAAGGTAGGCTTCAGAGGAAAGGCTGTTGCCATTGATCAAGTGGGTCACTTGATAAAGATGAGGGGGGAAATACATGAAGAAAACATAATAAACCTTAACTTTCATGCCCTTAAAAACAGAGCTTTGACCAGGTGGTGGTGGGGCAAGCCTTTAATTTCAGGAGGCAGAGGTAGGCAGATCTCTGTGAGTTTGAGGCCAGCCTGGTCTACAAAGTGAATTACAGGGCCACATAGAGAAACCCTGTCTCAGAAAACCAAGCAACCATACAACCAAGCAAAAACAAACAAAACAAAACAAAACAAAACAGAAAAAAGCAACAACAACAGAAACAACAAAACAAAACAAAACAGAGCTTTGGAGTACATAAAAACAGAATCTTTTAGAATGCAAAGTATCAAAATTGTAAGGTATAGTTAATATCATCAAAGAAGAAAGTTTTCAAAATTCTGACCTCAGTCCTCAGCTTTGAAATTAGAAAATAAATTAGGGGAAAAAAAAAAGAAGAAGAGGAGGAGAAGGAGGAAAAAGGGGAGGAGAAAATTAAACCCAAAGTGGCAGTGGGAATGGGGGTAGGGGTGGGGGTGGGACAAGGACATAATAAATATCATGGTAAAACTCAAATAGATACAAAAAAATGAGAATGCCAACTGTATTAGTTACTTTCCTGTTGTGAAAAACACCATGAGGAAGACAAGTTACAGAAGGAAGAACTATTTGTGCTTACCATATGGGTAACAGTCTGTCATGGCAACAAGTGGCAGACATGGAGGTGGGCCCTGAATGCTGAGAGCTCATACCTTGAACAGCAAGCACAAAGCAGAAAGAGAGTACCAAGAATGGAAGGAGGTTCTAAAACCTCAAAGCTCATGCCTAGTGACATATCCTCTCTAGCAAGGATGCATTTCCTAAACTTCCCCAAACGGCGCGGTCGGCTAGGGACCAAGTGTCCAAACCCTGAGCATATGGAAGTCAGACTCAGACAAACTGCCACCACAGGGAAACAAATCACTGTGTTAGAAAAGCCATAAAGTCAGTAGACTTCTGGCCAGACTGAGTAGAATAAGGTAAAGTACAAATGACCAAAACCAGGAATAAACATAGGAGAGGATACATATCAAGAGAAAAGTAGCTGTGTGGCCCCGCACACCTTTAATCCCAGCACTCAAGAGGCAGACTCAGGTAGATCTCTCTGAGTTCAAAGTCAGCCCAGTTTACAAGCCAGCAAGGAGTAAGATCCTGGTTTTATTTTGAAAGAGAGAGAGAAAAAGAGAGAGAGAGGAAAAGAAGAAGGAGGAGGAGGAGGAGGCAGAGGAGGAAGAGGAGGAGGAGAGGAGAGAAGAGAGAGAGAAAGAGAATAGAAAAGTCTCCTTTATAATGATAAAACAGAATACCATAAACTGAATAATGTATAACTTTTAGCTAAGAGTTCTGGAGACCGGCAAATCTAAGATCAGAGGCTGCTTAGGTTAAAGCCCAACTGATGCACAGAGAAAGGCATCCCGTGGCTGATATGGAAGTGGAAAAGGGGAAGAGAAAAAAGAAGAGAAAGGAAGGAGAGGAAGAGAGATGAATCAATCTTTTGATCTGGAACCCTAGATAAACTAGCCCACTCCCAGTTTAGAGCATTGTGGGTCCACGTTTTGCCCCACCGCTGGGGAGGTGAAACATGGGGAGCACTAGACTGCATTTAACCAGTGCCACCACCATTGGTGCTGGGCTTTAGGAAGCCCCTAGACACTGCTCTGAGAGTGGGAAAGCACAGCCTAGGATGTGGGAGGCCAAAGCTGGGGTTCCCAAGCTCCCGAGTATCCAGTTGCCTCACCACTGGAAAATTGCTCAGAAGGGTTGGGAGGGAAGTGTTCGGGGTCCATAACCAGCGATGAGGCTGGGACCACAGCTCCCAAACTACTGGACATCCAGAAGCCACTGGGTCACAAGGATTTGGGAATGGAGTTGGAGGAGGCTGCTGGCTGAGGACAACAAGCCCCGGCTTGGGTAATGGGAACTTCATCTTAGTTCATTGGCGATTGTCCTTAGCTTGACAGTGGTGCCTGCTTGGTAGTCAGAAGGCCTTCTCCATGCTCCCCATAGTGGCTCTTGATGAAAGAGACAGTCAGTGGTTCCAAACTGTTTATTGGTTGTTCATCATAGAAAATAGGTGCATACCACCTTCTCAGGATGGACCAGAGATTAAATACCTTTTGAAGAAGGGAATGTCTGAGAAGGGAAGCTTATTGGCTAAACTCTCAGAGTCTCTAGATAATCTCATTAGCATGGAGAACTCTGTTCTGGGCTATATGATGGATGTGAGAAGTGTGGCCACATGTTCCAGGCCAGGAATCTTGTAGAGAGCAGGGAGATGCCTACGTCTCAGGTGGGTACCTGGGTGCTGGGGTCTCAGACCCATTCTACCTTACTATGTTTCCTGGCATGGACCACTATCCCACAGAGTATCATTCTGTTTATGAGAACAAAGCTACCATGGCTTAACAACCTAAGGATCTTGCCTTTCAACACTTACATTAGAGATTAAGTTCCCACATATAAATGCTGAGGGAGACATCAAGCCAGAGCATATAATTTATTTATTTTTTTCCTCTATAATAAAGCAATTTTAAAGATATATTAACAGCTGAGTAATATATATATATAGTATATAATGTACCATTTTCATTACTTGTTCATTGGTTGATGGACATATCAACCAATTTCTATTTCCTGGCTATTGTACATTCACACAGTGGAATATTAGTCTGCTATTAAAGATGAAATTATATAATACACAGGTAAATGAATAGAACTGGATTAATCATGAGGTAAGTCAGACTAAGAAAGACAAATGTTGCGTGTTTTCTGTTAGATATGGATGTTAGCCTGGAGTCTTTAGATTCATGTGATTCATTTGAAATACCCATGGAGATTAGGAAAGTAGTAAGTGGTCATTGGGGGTGTGCCTTTAAGAGAGAGGACATAGAATACATCGATATAAAGGAGGAAGAGAGAATAGGGGAACAGGAAGGATTAAATGAAGTAAGAGATGGGAGGTCAGGGTAGATGAGGGTTTATGGGGAAGGATAAATAACACTTTTGAAAAAAATTCTTACTATTTTTTTTTGTAGAAGCTTCATAAAATATACATATAGTCATATAAAATAGTTTAAAATGGAATTGTCCTATGATGGGATAATACTCCAACAAGATACCATATGCTAGCCAAACCCCAGCCCTAGAATGGGATACCTCTTTTTGAATCATTGGCCAGTGAAGTCCCATAGACCCTCAAACATTGTCGATGGTTTCCACTGTTCTTTGTTACCCTCTAGAATCTGGCTAGCTTTCACAGTCCTGGAAGGTGTTATGTGTGCTCCTGGGAGAGCAAAGTAGCCATCAGTCCCACCCAGCTGCAAACCCTATGAGCTTCAGTAATAACTGACCCAGAGTGATATGCCCACAAAGGCCATAGGAGGAACCACCCACCTTCTGATTGACCTAAAGTCCACTCCATGAGATGGCACCTGCTTGTGGAACTGTAATGGGGTCAAGAACCTGTGGATAGATAGTTAGGGAGAGGTCCCAGGGGAGAACCTAACACTGCTGGATAGACATAGCATTGCAACAGCTCCTAAGACCTACTGTTACATTCATAGATCCTATTAGCCCTCATTAGAGAAAGTTTTTCTTTAACTAGTTGGCAATTAACAGAGACCCTCAACTGGCCAGCATATAGAGAATAAGAGACTATAGAGTAATTATCCCTAAATGGGACATACATACCCTACTCATTACTTCAAGGCTCAGGATCTTTTCTAGGCAGAGACAGGAAGACCTGGAACTTACAATACAGAGGCAGGACTAGTCTTGAATCTACAGATCAGCCTGCCTCTGCCTCCCAAGTTTGGGGGTTAAAGGTATACGCAACCATACCCAGCCTCAGAGCCAGTTTTCTATAATTGTGTGACCTCTAGTAGGTTGACCACACTCCAGGATCGTCCCTACTCCCAAGAGCAGTGGACAGCACAAGTTGGACTCAACGGATTTTAAGAAGACGAAAACTGGAAGTGTGGGTGGATCTGGAAGGACTTAAGAGAACAGTGAATATGATCAAAATTCATTACATGAAATTCTCAAATAATTAATAAAAATATTATGTTTTAAAAGATCCATTGAAGAGGGGCTAGAATGATGGTTGGGCAGTTAAAAGCACCTTCTATGCTTGCAAAGGGCCCAAGTTCATCTTCCATCACCCACATGGGACCACTGACAACCTCCTGCAACTCCAGGTCTGAGGGAGTCAATGTCCTCGTCTGTCCTGAACTCGTGAGCACACCCACACACATAAAAATACAAAGAAATATTTTTTTAAAAGATTTGTTAGAGAACTAGAGTGCTTGCATAGTATGCCCAAGGTCCTGTCCTGGGTTCAGTCCCTAGCAAAACACACACACACACACACACACACACACACACACACACACACACACACACACATACACAGACAAACACCTTTGACCCCAAACTTGGGAGGCAGAGGCAGTCAGATCTCTGGCTTCAAGGCCAGTCCTGTCTATATTTCTGGGACCTTTTCTAGAAAACTCTATGATGCTCCAATTTAAAATAAAGCAATTAATATCACCAGGTGTGGTGGTATATAACTTCAATTCCAACACCCAGGAGACAGACACAGGTGTACTGCTGTGAGTTCAGGGCCAGCCTTGTCTATGTAGTGAGTTCTGGGCCAGCTAGAGCTACATAGTAAGACCCTATCTCAAAAGGGAAAAAAAAATCCTAACTAAAAAGTTCTTCAGATTTACAGTATTTGTCTTTTTACAGAAATGTACTTTAGATATCTAAAGTAAAAGCATGTACTAAAAATAATGCCTTAGAAAATCAGTAATGCTAGGAAGAGGTCCTGTATGATTTAATTTTATAGATAGAATATATTTTAATTAACATAATGATTATATCAATGATTGCTTCACCTTAAGAAATTTAAATATTTTCCGAGAAATCCAATCACAGTGAAGTATGAAATAAAATTTCAGACTAGTGTCTATAATTTAGATAATCTAGAATTTAAGTGATCATATAAGTAATATCAGTTAATAGCTGTCTTATTTTGATTTTGTAGCTTCTTATAGAACATATATTATCTGAATATATAAGGAGTCGCCTCTCTGAGATTCCATACACTAAGGTAGATGGGTAATATTTGCTCTGTTTTACTGCAGGAGCCCTACAGAATACCAAATTAAGATTTTAACATAAACATCTTCAAATACTGCTGATTTCCTGTTCATATATTAAACAGGATCTGACTTGTCAATTCCAGCTATAGCTGTTCATGTAATTGAGGGACTTTTTTTTTTCTGGTTCTTTGAGACAGGGTTTCTCTGCATTAGCCTTAGTTGTCCTAGAACTCACTCTGTAGACCAGGCTGTCCTTGAACTCATAGAGATCCACCTGCCTCTGCCTCCCAAGTGCTGAGATTAAAGATGTGTACCACAATGCCTGTATAAGGAATGCATTTTCTAAAAATAAATTTGATTAATTTTTCCAAAGTTATACATAATTTTTTAAAGATTTATTTACTTATTTTATGTATATGCATACACCATTGCTGTCCTCAGACACAGCAGATCCCATTCCAGATGGTCATGAGCCACCATGTGGATGCGGGGAATTGAACTCAGGACCTCTGGAAGAACAGTCAGTGCTCTTAACTACTGAGCCATCTCTCCAGCCCAGTTATACGTAATTTGAGCTAAGTGCTTGGAGTGCAGAAAAAGAAACGTAGTTAAGTTCAAGGCTAGCCTGGGCTATAGTGAAAACCTGTCTTGGTGGGATGGGTGGATTATATATACCTTACTATGTTAAGACTGTGGTGGTTTGAATGAAATGTCCCTTATAATCTTGGACATTTGAATACTTGTTCTCATTTGGTGGTT
>JADRCC010551412.1:0-12287 GCA_019843855.1 Hylomyscus alleni
ACTTCCTGTCTTTGGGGTACACAGCTTTCTATGCACAGAGGCTATGAAATATACGCATCAAGTTGAGTGATCTTCAGTTTTCCCACTCAGCTCTGTCAACCTATGGAAATGGAAAAATCAGGAAAAAAAAATCAGAAATTTACTGGGAGATAAAAAATAATATGGGAATATACTATCTGACCCTTCAAGGAAGACTGTCTTTTGCAGTTAAGATCTGGTGACATTTGAGATGATTGTGGATCCCCAAACATCTCATAATTGACACAGGATGCTTTCTGTGCCCTGCATGGTGTTTGGCAGTGGTAGACAGCTGGCCCGTGAGGGCATCCCGTTGCTGTTTTACACATTTGCAGTCACCGGTTGAGTTTGTTATAAACAGCTCTGCTCTATTTAGGGGAGCGGATGATCAATAAGGCAGATAATATTTTCATCGTATTTAAGAGGCTAACGCTGTGAAGGCTGCCTGTCAGGGGCCTCTGTTTTCTTAGCAGCTTTGCAATTTCCTGTGGTCTCCCACGCAGGCTTTTTGCTTTGTGGGGCCTTTTCCTCTGTTCCAGGCACCAGAAGATTCATTGCCCGTTATTTGTTAATACTGGGGGAAAAAATGTTACTTCTGGTAGAATGAGGGAGAGAGAAAGAGACAGAGACACAAAGAGAGAGAGAGAGACAGAAAAAGACAGAGAGAGGTAGAGAGACAGACAGAAACAGAGACAGACAGACAGACAGACAGACAGGGACAGACAAGAGATAGGCAGATTGGGACAGAGAGAGACAGAGACAGTCAGAGACATACAGATAAAGACAGACAGATAAAGACAGACAGACAGACAGAGACAGACAGAGACAGACAGACAGGGACAGACAAGTAATAGACTGGGACAGAGAGACAGAGAGACAGACAGAGACAGACAGACTGGGACAGAGAGAGACAGAGACAGATAGAGACAGAGAGAGAGACAGATAGACACAGCGAAAGAGGCAGAGAGTAATGGCAAGATTTTCTTTTTGTCATGTTTTCAAACAGTGGGAAAACAATGAAATGTTTGCCTTAAATTTTGCATCTCTGGCCATAACCATGAGAGCGTTTCTTGAAGGCAAAAATCTGTCTTTTGTCTTATTGTTGCCATCTTCCATCACAGGGAAATCTGCTCAGGCTGGCGGCTCCATGTTATTCTTTTTTTTTTTTTCTCTCTCTCTCTTCAAATCTGTCACTTGTCCCAACTGTGAAATATCTTGACTCAAACATGAGTTTGGAGACTGTGACTAAAACAGCTGTGATTCGAGAGGCGCCTCTGGTCATTCTGTCTGTGACACTTCACTCCCAGGCTGTGGTGACAGGGAGAAACCAAGTTGGAAGGAACTGTTTGCATTTCTCTATGCTAAATCTGGGATCAGAGACTCTTCTTGTCCTTTCTTCTCTACAGAGCCTTAAGTGATAAGAAAGGTGGGAACATGGCAAGGTAAAAGCTTTCCCCAGCTGTGCTCGCTCATGCTGAGAGCACGGGGGACTTTCCCAAGTCCCACTTTCTTCCTCATCCTAACCAGCAAGATATTCACCAGCATTGGGACTTGAAATTCTCAGGTCTTGAGGATGGCAATTGGAGCATCTCCACAACAGATTATTTTCCTAATGGGACAGTCCCCCGTGCCACATGTGATACACAGTAGCTACTCTGGAGTGTTTGATGAGCAGACGACTGTATGAATGAGTTAGAGTTTTGGGTGAGATACTTTGTAAGATGTTTTTTGGGAGCTAGAGTCTTGAAGTTGAGTAGTGAGTGCTCCCAGTTACCAGCAGTATAATGAAGTTTATTTCCATGGTCTCCTGCAGACTTTTTCTATCACTGTGTTTTAGTGAACATTTTGTCTGCATATATACCAATACATGGCTGGCTCTGTGGAGGTCAGAAAAGGGAATCAGATCCTCTGGAACTAGAGTTACAAATGGGGAGCTGTAATGTGGCTATTAGGAACTGAACCTGAGTTTTCTGTAAGAGCAAAGAGTTCTCTCCAGTCTTCACACATTTTTAAAATATGGTTTTAATGTTTGATTTTTTTTTTCTTAGACTGAATCTTGCTCTGTAGCTCAGGCTCTGTAGCCCAGGCTGACCTTGAACACTCTGTCCTCAAGCATTTATGTTTGGAGAGCACTGATTACAGTTTCAGACCACCATGCCTGGCGGTTTGGATCTTAAATGTCCTTTAACGGCTATGAGTAGAACACTTGTATCTCCAGCTTGTAGAATTATAGGTGTGAGCTTTAGGTGATGGGACCAACTGTAAGGAAGTGAGGTTATGCGGACGCCTCTTTACAGGAGACACTGGAGCTCTGGACTCTTCCTGCCTCCTTTTCTCCTTCTTGGCCACAGTAAGATGAAGGGATTTACTCTCCCACATGCTTCTCATCATGGCACTGGTTCACCATAGGCTCAGCAGAAGCTGGGCCAGCTAGGCACAAACTGGGACCTCTGAGACCACGACCCCAGATAATCTTCCCCCCTTTTAAGCTGTTTATTTCACATATTGTGTCCCAGTGATAGAAGAAGGCATTATATACAACCTCTAATGTCACTAATGCCAGTCGACTTTGTACAAAAGCCTCGGGACTATGGTTCCCCCAGGCTGCGGAGGAGAACAGGGTGGATGTTGCCTGTGACACATCAAGGTGAAGCTGTGCTTTCCAAGATGGAAGGAAGGGAAGGTTTAGGAACAAGAGAGGTAAAGATGATGATCCCTACACCCCAAGATGGGGACAGATTTGGGGTTCTCAGAAGCAAATGAGATATTCCAAATAAATTTTCTTTAATTTCTCTCCTTTCTCCCCTATCATCTCTGTGTCTACATGTGTGTAGACATGTGTGTAGACATGTATGTGCATGTGTGTGTGGAAGTCAGAAACTAACCTTTGGTGTCAGGGGTTGGTTGTAGAAGCTGTCTATCATGGTTTTGCTTTGGTTGTCATTACTATTACTATTATTATTATTATTTATTATTATTATTATTATTATTATTATTATTATTATTATTATTATTATTATTACTTCAGGCAGGGTCCAGCTCTGGCCCAGAGCTAAGTGGCCAGTGAGCCCCAGGAGTTTCCCTTGAATCCCTCTCAGTAAGTCTGAGATTACAAGCATGCACTCTCACACTCAGGTATTGTATTTATCTTTATTTGAGTTTGGGGGATGGAACTGGGGTCCTCATGCTTGAAAAGCAAGCGCTTTGGCCAGCTGAGCTGTATCCCTGGCCCTCTTATCTTTCTTTTCTCTCTGGTTCTTTTATTTATGTATCTTTCTGAGACAGGGGTCTCCTGCATCTCAGGGTGCCCTTGAACTTACTAAGTAACTGAGGATAACCCTGAATTTCTGACTCCCCTGCCTCCACCTCCTGAATGCTAGAATCACAGGCATGCACCTCCACAGTTGTTTTTATACATATTTTCTCTTTCTAAAAACAAAGTTCTAATTCAGTCTCAATGAATGAAACCTGAGACAATGGTTCCTCTCGGCTTTTATTTTACTTCAATGTGTTTATATATCATTAAAAAAGATCTTCAAGACACATGAGCAGATGTCAGGTAGTCAAGGCCCAGGAAGACAGCCACACGTTTGTAAACCTCAGAAACTGATGTGGGGAGTTCTGTCCAAGGGCAGGAGCTTCCGTACCAGGTGGGGCTGGGACTGGGTCCTGGGATGAGAGCACATGATTTTCTGAGCCAGGCAGCCATTCAATGGGAGCAGAAACAGCTAGTGAGAGGCTGGCTCCTGAAGGGAGGCCGGCTCCAGAAACGAGGCTGTCTCCCTGGCTCCAAAAGGGAGGCTGGCTTCGGGAGGGAGGGAGGCTGGCTCTGGAATGACTGGGTAGGTTTTTAAAGAAGGGAACTGGGGTGGAGGAAAGGACAGGACAGAGGCTCTGGCACACTGTGACCGTGACCACATAACCAGAATCTCACACATGGCTCTCAGAGGGTGAGATTCTTTCAATGGAAATGTACTGATTGATGACCAAGTGTTCTCAGAACTCCACCCTCCATGGCAGAGCGTCTTCTCAATGGATTGATTCTTTTGCTGGAGTCAAGGGACTGCATCTGTTTGATTATATATGTAGTTCCTAGGAGCATAGCATAGACCTAAGGAATAATTCAATCACTACAAATAAAACTTATCTTCATTTCATTCTCTGTCCCTCCCTCCCTTACTCCCTCCCTTCCCTCTCCCCTCCTTCCTGCCTTCCACCTTCTCTCCCTCCCTTCATTCTTCTCCCTCCCTCCCTCTTTCTCTCCCTCCTTGTCTTTCAACATAAAATTTCTAACTGTAAAGAGAGACTGCTGCTTTACAGTCTGTTGGACTGGACCCCTCTGGTCTCTGAAGAGGCCATCATAGACTTGACTTACCAATTCACCTTCTCCAGTCAGTCACGACCTGGAGTTCACATTAAGAATAGGGTCTTTGGGCTGGAGAGATGTCTCAGTGGTTAAGGCACTGACTGCTCTTTTAGAAGTCCTGAGTTCAATTCCCAGCAACCACATGGTGGCTCACAACCATCTGTAATGAGATCCAATGCGCTCTTCTGGCGTGTCTGAAGATACTGATAGTGTATTCACATAGGTAAAATAAAAAGTAAAAAACCTAAAAAAAAAAAAAAAGAAAGAAAGAAAGAGAGGAATAAAGAAAAAAGAATAGAGTCGTTAGAAGGCAAAGATAGTTGAAGGTCTTAGCTGCAAATATGAGGTGCCAAATATAGAGTCGGAAAGGGGTTTTCTCTCTGCTCCTGTAGGTTTAGAGATTGGAGAATATTTTGCACAATTCCTTGAATGGAACAGCCAGGGGGACACTCCCGTCCTCTCCCCCAGGAGAGCAAGGCGTGAGGAGTGCAGGTGCGAGAACTCTTACAAGCCCCGCTGTAGTGTGGACTGGTGGTGTGCTTTACGGAGTCTGAGAACCCTGACAGGCTCCAGGAATGCGCGTTGTGTTCCCAGAACTTTCTAGATGTGGTAATAATGGTGAACGTGACATGTGCACAGGGTTTACGAAGCGCAACCAGGAAGACCTACCTCGTTAAACTCCACCCAACCACAAGCGTAGATGCTATCCACTTTTTAAATTTTATTTTAATGTATAGTCTTACCTCTCTAGGTTTTTTGTTTGCATTTTGTCGTTATTGTTTTGGTAGTTGTTTTTGTTTTGTTTGTTTGTTTGTTTGACAAGGTCTCACTATGTAATCCTGACTAGCCTGGAACTCACTATGTAGATCAGGCTGGCCTAGAACTCACAGGGATCCTCCTGCCTCTGTCTCCCTGGAGCTGAGGTTTAAAGTGCTCTACCTTACCCCGCACAGATGTTATTTGTCCCTACTTTAAAAACGAAGGAACTAGCTTGTCAGACGCATCGAGTCCAGGGTCACACAGGGAATGAAGGTCAGGGTTCAGAGACAGGGCTGCTGGCCACAGACTGCGTGCCCTGGCTCTAGAGGGTCAGTGTGATCCTGATGTTGCCACAGCAGCTTCTGACCTCACTTCCTGGGTGACCCCCACCAGACACCCAGAGCTTCAGGAGTACTTTGAGTAGTTGCTGTGCCAGATGGGAATGTGAGATCCAGCCTTGCCTAGAAGAGAAAGGGTGGGGATCTGGGATGGCAGTTAGAGGGTGGGGATGGGGACGGGGGCGGGGCGTGGTGAGGGTGGGGGCGGGACGGAGCGGGGCGGAGCGGAGGCGGGGCTGGGCTGTAGCCCTGTTACTGCCTCATCTGAGGAAGGCCTCCTCACTGTGTTGCTTATGCTCCCACGGTCCTACCTACTCACTTTTCACAAGTGCAGGGAAAAAAAAAATCAGCCCACTGATTTAGGAGACATGTATCCCTTATGCACTAATAGAAAAGCTACTATTATTATTATTAAATTATCAAAAGTAAATGGTTTTTATTTGTTTCTTCCTCCTTAATATTTTCTGCTTTAGTTGAGAAATTTTGGGAAATAGAGACAGACAGAAAACAATTAAAGACATCTGTGTTCTGTCCAATCAGATACTATCTGAGTCTGTTTCCTTCTAGTCTTTCTCCATTCCCTCCCTATGGTTTCTAACTATGTGTATCAAATACTTGTGATGGTTTGCATATGCTCGGCCCAAGGAGTGGCAGGATTAGAGGGTGTTGCTCCGTTGGAATGGCTGTGGCCTTGTGGCAGTAGGTGTGGCCTTGGTGTCACTGTGGGCGTGGGCTTTAAGACCCTCATCCTAGCTTCCTGGAAGTCAGTCTTCCACTAGCAGCCTTCAGATGAAGATGGAGAACTCTCAGCTCCTCCTGCACCATGCCTGCCGGGATGCTGCCATGCTCCCACCTTGATTATTCTGAACTGAACCTCTGAACGTGTAAGCCAGCCCCAATTAAATGTTGTCCTTATAAGAGTTGCCTTGGTCATGGTGTCTGTTCACAGCAGTAAAACCCTAACTAAAACACTTGCTTTATTTTCCAAATTAGCTTGCAACCAGCTGTTTTGGCCTGACACGATCTAAGGAGGATTCCCTCTTACTGTGCGGTTCTACAGAGAATTTTTTTTCATGTGGCTCAGTATTCCCCCACACATGTGACCATGATTTATTTACTGACACCCACCCCCTCCGTGGACATTAAAGTAGTCTGTGATGTTCCCTGGTTATAAATACACGGCTTCCTCTCAGCTGGTCCCCATCTCTGGTGCCGGCTTGTTCTTGTACGTGTGCTTCTACCTTGGTCTCTTGTCAGTTCCCCGCCCTGTGTCCCATTTCTGAGAACTGTGTCTCTGCTCGGTCCCCTCTCAAAGCCTCAGTTCCTTGCAGGGACTAGAGCCCTGTCTTTGAAATCACTCTCTCCTTGGCTGACCTGCCTGTCCTTAGCCCTGTCAGGGAGGCCGTGGATGCTCCCGGCACTGGCCTGCTACCTTTCTTGCTCAAGACTGAGCTGAAGCCTAAGAATATGGAGGATTAGGGGGAGGAGGGGAAGAACTTAGGGGAGGGAGATGTCTTGGGGAAGGACAACAACCAGGCATGAGAGTGGGTGGGCCTGAGTACAGCAGAGGGGATGCTCGCCACACAAGACCAAGAAGGGAGTCTGGACTAGAAACGTATACTTGCCTAGCTTGTCCCAAGTTCTCATGTGTCCCCTGGCTGAGCCATTACTTGCTCTGGACCCCCTTGCCCTTGCCCCTCCTCTGTGCTATTCTCGTGGTCTTTCCAGTCTTAGTTTCAATAGGAGACTTCCCAGGCTCTCTCTCATGGTCACTGTTGTGTCTCGGTGACATTCTCAAAGACTTTTGAGGCGTGTTATTTTGGTTAAGTAATTATAACTACACGGTGTAAGGAGTAATAATTCCCTGAGAACCTAGCCTGTCTGAAAAATGAAGTCTTTTACCGTCACCCCTGAAGGAACACACCATTGGGCCAGACACAGCTCTTGGACACTGGGTACCTCAGAGCTAAGACACCACAAAGACTTTCAGGTGGAGCTGAACTACAGAGCCTCTGTGAGCATGGGATGGTGTGGGCTCTCTGACCAGCCAACCTAAGCTATCTACCTATGTAGCTCTCTTACTATGTAGCTCCTACCGATTTAAAAGTAAACCCCATTAGGCTGGGATGTGGGGGGGGGGCTTTATCTTGTTCACCTGGAGTGACACTGAGCACCACATTGGAGATATTAGCAGGGGGCACCCCTGAAGTTTTCCTTTTGTCCTCTGTCAAGCAGGTGAGGGCTCTTGGAAGCAAGATGGCTGAAGTATAAGGTTTAGGGAGGGTAAGGATGGTGCTTGTCTTCCTGGGGCTCTGATGGACGAGGGGGAGGGAAATAATGAAGGTTACAGCAGAGGACGCAGGCAAGGATGGCACACCAGGTGCTGAGAGGGATGTGGGAGATTGCAGAATGAGTCTGAGGGAGGGTGAAGTTTGATAAGAAAAGCCCAAGGAGAGGATGAAAAGAAGTTTGCACCAGAGGTCAAGGCAGATAATGAGGAACACTCCCGGTACCAGAGGAAGGCGGCCGAGGGAGGAAGCATCACCCCCCGCCCCCCAAGACAGAACAGAGGCAATTTATCGATGGACACCGGGGTTGGAAATTAAATGGATCTTTGCTAGGTCTGCTCACAAAAGGAGGGCAGAGGACAGGTCCCACAAAGACACGCATTTCCCGAGGGACAGGAAAAACCATCACAAAAGACATGGGGGTAGGTAGAGAAGAAAAAAGCATCTTATTTCCATAGCTGGGCACCTGACCTTCTGGGGCTGGCGAACAGGGTCCAAATGGGACCTCAATTGAGGAAGCCAACCTCTTATCGTTGCACTGCCAAGCCCAAAGCTGCCAACTCTCCACGGGGACATAGTCTGTCACATTCTGTCCCTGGTCTGAAACCGACTCCTCCAGACTAGCCCTTTTGCCGGGTGAGGACGGAGAAAGCAAAGTGTGGCGCCTGTAAGGTATTGTTTTCCTGCGAAGGAGGCCAAGAGGAAACAAAGTTGCTGCTCAGAGGCGGGTGGACAGGGAAATCCCATCTTCTATTGTGCCAGAACGGTTGGGGCAGTCAGTCAAGTGGGTTTAGGCCAAGGGAGCGTGGTTGGAGCGCTGAGTCAGAGACCCCGAGGAGAGTCAGGACAGCTGGAGGTCTCAAGCTTGACCCTGACTGCTTTCCTAGTGCTGGAGATGGTGTTACACTCCGTCCTTCTGAAAAAGAAGGGTGGATAGGGGGTGAAACAGGCCTACCCTGGATAGGGGGTGAAACAGGCCTACCCTGGAGCCAGTTACTGCAGATGAGGATAACCGTGAATGTCAGCCAGACCCTCCTGCCTGTACCAGTCTACTGCTAGATGAGGTTGCAGGGTGTCTGCCACAGTTCCTCTCTTGTGTAGTGCTGGGGATTGAACCCAGGACCTCATGCATGCCAGTTTGTCACTTTCCTACTGATTTATTTTCATAACCTAAGAAGATGAACATTTCTGTTACTGTTAGAAACAAGAGCTGATACTCAAGGCCACACTAGACATTGTGACAGACACCCTTCGGGTTCAACTCATCCATCTATATCCATCTCACCATCCACAGTGAGACAAGACGGCACACTGACCTCCATTCCCCACGGGAAAACTGAAAGCAGAATCCATCTGGACCTGTGCGTGGCTTTACAAGGCTTGGCTGGTTCTTAGCCACAAAGCCAAGCCAAGGCCTCCGCTCGGCTCTGTGAGGCTTCCTGTTTCCTGACTACACACTGTGTGCTGGGGAGGCGACAGAGGGTAAGGTGTGTTCTCCTCTGCACCTTCTGCTAAAGGAACTTACTGGAAAGCAAACTTGACTCAGAAGGAAAAAGCCAAATGCTGGCAGTAAACACAACCTAGTAAACGTTCCGCAGTGTGGGCCTTGCATGGGAGACTGGTTCTCAGATTTTACTATTAAGAGGAGGTATAAGCCATACATTATATAGTTATAGGTTAAAAAAAAAAGGATTTGGAAATTGAGAATAATCTTTGTTTGGCAGGTAAGAAACAAAAGCTCAAGATGGTTACGTCTCTAGATTTTATTTGGAGAGACTGCTCTCCAGGGGGTCTAAATTCCAGTACCTATGACTAACTCACAGTATCTTGGGACTCTTAACATGCATAAGATGTAAGCCAGAAGGCTAATGAAGCTCTCTTCTTCCAACTTAGATTTGGATCACTTTGGAGAAAAGCAGTAGAAAGCACAGAGCAGGTTCCCCTCTGTTACTCGGAAGAGTGTATGAAATAATGACGATGACAATAAATACAGAACAGGGGGCTTCCCCACTCTCCTACCTTTGACGTGTCTTAACACATACGTCTGTTTGACATTGTAACGTGATGTCACCTACAAGCTTCACCCCCAGGAACCGTGCAACCCAGTTAATAAAAAAGGACAAGCAAGCTCAGAATATTTTAAGCAAGTTTTGTGATTTTTGTGTAAGCCTGTATCCACAGCTCTCTGGGGCTCACATGGCTCACGAGCTGCTGGTTGGACCCCTCCAGGACTTGAGCTGTGTCTAGCCATGCAGCAGGGCGGTCTGCCTGTTGCTGCCTGATGTGTTTCTGGTTAGAGGAAGAACATCACGATTACTGACTTCTCTTCCGGTTTCAGTTTTCCCATCTGTAAGAGGTCTGCGTTCTACCCTGATTCTATAGAAACTCCTGATAATTGCAGGAAGAGAAATGGTGTAAGGGAAGAACCCTCTTCCAAAATTTTGTTTACCAGATGCAAATGGACACGGTCCAATGCTTCGGTAGGTCTGTTTCTCTTTTATATGTGCACACACACAGGATTTAGGTATGCCTCTGGAAGGATTATACTGTAACTCCAAACCTTGCCACGACTACTCTCTTTATCTGTGTTTTACTAAAATCTTCATTAATCTAACTTGTTCATTAGCATAATTTGATTATGCTCTTTCCCATGTGGGTGTAGTGTAACTCAGTAGACTGTTTCTCGGGTTATCAGCATGCGAATGGTTTTATTACGGGTGCACGGGTGTTATCAAGACTTTTGATCTTTTTATCTTATTTTAATTTTGTTTATACTCGATTCCTGGGTGTGGAATTATTAATACAGACCATGTCAATGTGCTAGTTTTTTATTGATGTGACCCAAAATCTGAGAATCGGCCACGTCGGGGTCGGGGATGGTTATTTTGGCTCATGGTTTAAGGGGAAACAGTTTACCAGGGCAGGGGAGTATGTGATGATAGACACTGAGCTCAGCTGTGGTAGTAGAAGCAGAAGGCTGCTGCCCCCCCCCCCCCATGTGTGCTTCAGGAAGCAGAGGCTGGACAGAAAATGAGGTAGCTGGGTTATAAACCTCCAACTGTGTCTCCCCGGGAGACTCCACCTCCTAAAAGCCCCACAGCCCCTCAAGCTTTGAACTCCATGTTCAAACCCATGAGCCTACACCGACATTCCACACTCGGGCAGCAGCATGCTAGCATATGGTAGAAAGCCTTAAGAGTACAGGGAGACAGAGGGAAGAAGAGAGAGACAGAGAGCGATGATGAAAGTGAGGTGGGGGGGAGGGGGTTACGGGAGAGAGAGGTTACAGTAATTCAAAGTAGGTCTAGCCTTGATTCTTCTATGGCTGATCTATGGTAAGAGGACACATGAATACCATATGCCATGTGTCTAAATGTTTAGAAGTTGAAAATTCAGACACTGAACTGCTAAACAAAGGCATCCCATCCTTACCCCTGAAACCATCTGGAGGTCCAGGTTCAAATTTAGAACTCTGAGACTCTTTGAAGTTCTGTGGTAGAATACAGTAATGTAGCCCCTGGCCATCCCATTTCTCCATCTACCATGTTCCTGTCTGTCACTATGCCTGTCCTTAGACCATGAGGACCCTTGTATGTACACACAGATAGGCAAACCCATGTGCCTGCTCCATCCACATCTCCACATCCCCACATCCCCACATCCCACTTTTGACTTATCCCCTTGTGTCTAGAGAGTCCCTGGAAACAGGCTGGAGGCCACTGGTGCCCTCAGGAATTCTAGGTCCTAGATACTAGGGTATATACAGGAAGACTAGGAATTCTGGGGTTTACCCCTTGGTCTTAGAGAGTCTGTGTTCAGCAGGGAGAGGCACCAGGAGGGATCTGGGAAGGACCCAAAGCTAAAGATGGTAGAGATTCAAAGAAAAACAGAAGGAAAAATCATGAGTAGATCTTCTCAGGTACACTTTCATTGACATTCAAACACACACACACACACACACACACACACACACACATGCACACACGCATATACACATACATGCACACACACGTACACATACACATACACATACATCCATACACATACACACATGCACACACACAGAAACACACTTACACACACATGCACACAAATATGCACACACACATACACATACCACACACACACACACGCATGCACACATGCAAGCACATGCGCACATACACACACAAACATACATGCATACACGCATGCACACACACATATACACCATATACACACACCACACACACGTACACACACACACACCACACACATACACACACACATATACACCATATACACACACCACACACACATACACACATACCACACACATACACACACACATATACACCATATACACACACCACACACACATACACACACACACACCACACACATACACACACACACACACACACACACACACACACGCTCCTGTAACACAAATATTGCTCTGTGTATACCATCATATCACTTTCTTTAAAAACAAGAAACATTGTGCATACATTCTCAGGCTAATGAAGATTCATACAT
>JADRCC010551420.1:4848-25146 GCA_019843855.1 Hylomyscus alleni
ACACACACACACACACACACACACACACACACACACACACACACACACGCTTGGCTCAAGGTCCCGCCCATCCTTAGTCAGTTTCTATTCTGTAAGCTTCAATGCCCTACCCACCTCATTATCTTCCTAACAATGCCGGAGGCAATTAAATGTGTAACACATTTCCGGTGAAATTCCAAGCCAGGGTTTGGCTAAAATGTTGGAACATCGGTGGAGGTCAGAGAGCAACGTTTAATTTTGTCTAGCTATTAGTGAATCATATCTTGGGGGACACCTAGCATGCGAGACTATAGCAAGGACATATCTGGGCTGCCTCTGAGTTAGGAGTTGCAGGAAGACAACTTCCTTGAAGCTTTTTGCCTCATAAACTGCTGTCATGCAAAGTGTGTGTGGCAACCAAGGAATGCAGATGGCCTGAGAGAAATGGCTAAGGACAGCATTAAGGGAGAACTCAGGGAACCTGGTGTCATTGCCACTTGATGGCCCAGTCCCAAGGGAATGAAGTTGGGTAAGAGGAGGAACTGAGGCAGACAGTGGTGGCAACCTTCTCGTTTCTTCGTCTAGGAGAACACTTGATCTGTAGCTCTTATGTGCTGCAGAGGAAAGCTGGCTTGCACTGTCCAAGAGACAGGGTCCACCGCTATTGAGTGAATAGTTTGAGTGGTCTTTCATGATATTATAAAACATAAAGATCTAGAAACTGTGACAGTATGCGGGAGATGTCTGTCAAAAACAAAAGTATTGGGGAAATAAGTTCCCAGTGCTTTGAATTATTCATTATTTACTATATTGAAGTATCATATATTTTTAAAATGGGGGTTGAGTGTAGCTGAGTGGTTATACCACTTGCCTAGTGTACATAGGGGCCTATATTTGAGTCTTAGGAACTCCCCCACCCAAGTATTGTCTTTCATTTACCCTTCTAAGGAAATATTTGTGCATAATGAACTTAGAGGCATAGGAAAATAGCCACTTCTGTTTCCCTCCCTTTAAAAATGTTTTGAAGAAATAAAGCATCTACGAGAAAGGGAGGGGATGGAATCCCCGTTACTCACGTGTTGCTTGCTCCTCTGCCAGCCTTTTGGGATTTCCTCCATTGCCACTCTTCCCTTGTTAACTTCCTGAGACCTTTTCGGTAGTGTACAAACCACTGACAAAGTTTTTTTTGTTTTGTTTTTGCTTTTATTTCTAGTGCACAGAGGCCAAAAAACATTGCTGGTATTTTGAAGGACTCTATCCCACATACTATATGTAAGTATAGTGCCTTCCTGCTGATTTGACTGTGGTCAGTTTTTTCCTCCAGGAGTGGTTTCTTTTATAGGTATAGGATTGGACTGTTGGATAGGAAAAGTGCAGTAGAGTGGAGGTTTCAACAGTTAAGTTTGTGAAGTCCAGAGGCAGTTTTTCAAGGATACGTTACAGAGATAGGTTGCAGAGAGAACAACCTAGACACAGGTGAAGATAGAATGAACCAGAGAATGAGAAGGAGCCAGAAGATTAGAACAGATCGCCAGAGTTAGCCTGAGACCAAGCAGAGCAGTTCAGTAAGAATCTGAGATTGAATCAGGCTTGGAGAGGAGTTTGTGCCAGAACAGCTGAGTTGAACTAGCTAGCCAGAGTTTAGAAAGAGCTGGAAAGGGCAAATTTATTCAGCAGTAAGCCTCCAAGATAACAATTACATAAGACAAATAAGTTACTTTTACAGAAATAGTGATAGAGTTCCAACTAAAAAAAAAGAAAAAAAAGTCCAAGTCTAAACAAATTCATAGCAGAATTCTATCAGACTTTCCTAAATTTCCAGTCAATACTGTTTAAATCATTCAAACAAATAGAAATGAAAGGCATACTCCATGCTCCTTTTACAAATCCAGTATTTCTCTAATATTAAAACCAAATAAAACACAGCAGATATTTTACAGAGATAGATAATCATCCTAAAATTCACATGGAAGTCCCTGGGCAGCCGAAGCCAGCCTGAGCCAACAAAACAAGACAAGCAAACAATAAAACAAAACAAAGACAAAGAAACAGAAAAAATAAAAAGAAGTGCTAAAAAGATGATTACTTGTGACCCATCTATCCCACTGCTTAGCGTATCCCCAAAGGACTTGACGGTTTATTCCAGAGACACTCACTCCGCCATGTTCATGCTACTCTACCCAAGCTAGCTAGGAACTGGAGATAATGTAAATGTCCTTCAGTGGTGAATGGCTAATGAAAATATGGTACACGTACACAATGGCATATTATTCTGCTTCAGAGAAATAGGAAACCATGACAATGACAGACCTATATACGAAGTTCAATAACTCAGCCCCAGAAAGACAAATGGTCTCTATTATTTGTGATTCCTAGCTCACACTTTTGTGATGTGAGTCTATAATCCTAGTAGCTGTAGAAACTTGGAAAGTAAAAAGGACCTATTTGTGGGAGCTTTAGGGAGGTAAATAGTAGGACGTAGGTACCATTGAGTGAGGGATTAAAAGACTAGGGGAGGTCTTCCACTGGGGGTTTGAGGGAGGACAATAATGAGAGAGACAGACAGACAGAGACTGAGACACAGTGAGCAACTAAGCGTTTTTTTAATTCAAGAATCATGATGTTTCATGTTTGCCTAAAAGTGTATTCATATACTTACATTTATTATTTGAATAAATTATGCCACTTAGGGTGATAATGTTTACCACCAAGAGCCATAATTATCTTAACAAAATCCCCAGTAAGAGACATGAGAAACCCCCTTTCCACTTGTTGCCCAAGGGAGTCTAAGGAGCTATGAAAACAATATAGGTTATTGTCTTTAACTGCCTTCCAGAATTTGGAGGTGACTGTGTTACTGGAGACAACTCAGATACAAGACTTGGATGTTTTAAGCTGAGTGGCATTTTGAAGTCTCCTGCCTGAACACTACTCTTCATAGTAGTGGATGCAACCTGCCAAGGAAGGAAAGTAACAGTCCTACCCAGCTGTGTCGCCCAGAATCACATCAGTGACCATCGTGGCATCATATCCCTAAAGGTGCATAGACCGGTGGTGACCAGTAGTTAGACTTAATATCTCCTCTATGAGGAGCTCATGCCTTGATACTCTAAAGCTAGCCAGCTACCTATGGCTGCTGGGGCCATGGAACATAGAGGAGAACCCACTCCTGCCCCTGCCTAAACTAGTATAAATTCTATCTACTGTCTAAATACTTACCCTTATACCTACAGATAGTATAGATCTTACCCCTCATCAAAAAAGCTTTTCCCCCAGTGCATAGAGATCATTACAGAAATCTGCAACTCGTCAAAATGCAGAAAAAAACTTGGTTGGTATGCTCAGCCTCAGTTATTACATCTTCAACACAGCCCCTGCTCTTAAGGTTCAAGGAATGAGGAGGAAGAAGGAACAGAAGAATGGTGCCCAGAGTACTAGAGCATCTCTTGGGAAATTGCCTTTTATGTAGGACAGGCTGGCTGTATCCAAAACAGTCTCAACATAATGTCTAAAGAACCGTAATGACATAATGACAGCACTGGTTGACATACTGATGTGGATGGGAAAACCCCATAAGGCTCCATTCTAGATGAAGAGCTACAGGCAATTAATGACTACTGAGAGAGGGAGAGTTAGTCTTTGCCAATAATACCTATTGTCTATCCCTCCAATTTGTTATCTAAAGCCAAGTGGTTATCTCTAAAAATTCATACAGAGAAGCAATACTAAAAATGAACTCAGCAGGTTGTATTTATATAGTTGTTCATACACACACACACACACACACACACACACACACACACACATGTAACAACAATTGTTAAAAGAAAAGAAGACATGAATTTAGGAGGGAATGCGGAGAAGCATGGAAGAAATTGAAGGGGGAAGTGGGGAAATGATGAAACTACAGTACACAGAAATAAAACTTAAAATGTTTAGAAAAGAATTATTTCAAAATGAGAAACTGAGTGCTCGAATTATACATGTTAATGATTAACTGAGTCAACAATAATGTATCAGTGTCACATTAAGGAATAAAATCTAAACACTTGGCTTAGAGTCACTTAACAAGAGCAAGTTCTGATTTGAGTTATCTACTTCATGTTCCTTGTGTCTTCCATCTTTGTCTGATGTATGAATCTAAATCTATGCTTGCTTGCCTACGTGTCTTCTGTCTGTATGTGTTTGTCCTTAACAAAGGGCTTCACTCTGTGTTTATTGAGCAGTATAGAAAGCCAAACCTAGACACTATTGTGGATGCCAGCAAGTGCTGGCTGACAGGAGCCTGATATAGCTGTCTCCTGAGAGGCTCTGACAGGGCCTGACTAATACAGAAGTAGAAGCTCACAGCCATCCATTGGACTGAGCACAGGGTCCCCAATGCAGGAGCTAGAGAAAGGACCCAAGGAGCTGAAGGGGTTTACAGGTGTACAGAGGAACAACAATATGAACTAACTAGTACCCTCAGAGCTCCCAGGGACTAAAACTCCAACCAAAGAGTACACATGGTGGGACTCCTGGCTCCAGCTGCATATGTATCAGAGGATGGCCTAGTCAGTCATCAATGGGAGGAGAGGCTCTTGGTCCTGTGAAGGTTCTATGCTCCAGTATAGGGGAATGCCAGGGCCAGGAAGTGGGAAAGGGTGGATTGGTGAGCAGGGTGAACAGGTTTCCCCCGCCCACAGGAGAAACTAGGAAAGGAGATATCATTTGAAATGTAAATAAAGAAAATATCTAATTAAAAAAAGGGAAGGAATGGGTTACTTTGTAGAAATCTTTAATAGAGGTTTTAAAAGGGATTAAAACCACTGACTCCAATGGATCCCAACTCATCCAAATAACAAAAGTGATTGTTTTATCAACAAATAACCTTAAATGAATGCTTTCAACCTTTATGGTTGATTTGAGGAAGTTGCAATCAACTTCTGTATTGGCTGCTTTCAGCAAGTGATATAAGTGTGTTCTAATGGGTTAATAAGGTCATGGAGGAGTACATAATTTAAGATTGTAAGTTATGCCTTAGGTTAGGTTGTAAAAGCTGATTTCATGGGCAATCCAAGGCAAGTAAGATTGGTTGTTACATTGTTCTTAAAGGAAAATTAGTTTGAATACATAGTAGATTGGTCTTAAATTGTAAGTGACTTCAAGATGTATTATTAATTTCGCTCCAACAAAAGTTCTAGTCTCCTAGAATGTAAGAGATATTTTTATAATGTCACATCTCTGCAACCGAGGAAAAGTGATAATTTAAGAAAAGAGAAATTTCTGAGGATGAGAAAGGTTTCAAAATATTCCATTGTCTAAGGAAGATTTTTATGGCCATGGGAGAAAGTGTAGAAAGGCTGATGTAATCGCTCTTGAAATTGATGAATTCTCTGGGGTCTCTTGAGCTAAGCTAATGGGTCACCCACATGATTTATGCCAGTCTCCCTGGCCTAGGGAATGATCATGTTTATGTACTGCTCACTGAAGAAGCCTCTTAGGTGTTCTCTTACAAGATTGTCCCCTGCCTAGCTAGTGATTGAGTCTTCTTGACTGAACACAAATGATTTAAAATACTAAGTAACCCCATTGTCCTGTAAGTGCGGCAGGTGGAAAAGGTTTTACCCCCAGACTGCTCTTGGTGCTTGACTTTCCTCTCTTCTCTTCGAATGCTGAGTAAACCTTAAGATCAATGCAGTAACAGACCACTGGATGCTCAACCATTACCGTGGACCGGAAGCATTTTCAGAGGGTTTTTTTTTTAATGTTTGAGTCACATCTCTGGCTGCCATTCTGGTGGGGCAGAGTAACAGAAGAGCTCAGGTGTAAATGTACTTAAAGGAAACAATGTGAGGGGGCCTCTTTAAAAGCACATCCTTAATACTAGAAGGGAAGCCATACCCAGAAGGAAAAGCATGGGAAGGAGTATAGGATGGACAGATAGTCTTGTCTCTGGCTTCTCTAGCGCCTGACAAAACCCATTCTTCCCAGTCCTGCTCTTGTCTCTCAGTTTTGTCCAGGCCATTTATGAGCTCCAAGTCCCGGTTCCCACTGTTGAACAGTGAAACTGTGAAGCTGCTTCTCAAGAAATGAGTTTTCCTGTGTTATAAACAATGCTGAATGAGTAAATTGTCACCCCTGGATGTCACATTGCATTAAATAACCTTTCCTAGGAGACATGAACTCATCCCAGATAGGATGCTAATGGCCAACCAAAGAAACTATTTTACTCAACTGTAGCTTAGTGAACCATTAAGTCTTTGGACAGAGGAGTACAAGTCACTTCAAGACCTTGGTGCCCTGGAAAAGCTCACCCCAGCATGAAGGATGACTAATTGTATCTCTGGGGCTCCCTAAGTGACTCAGTGCCCACTTAGCCAGTAGAAGCACTTTTTCCTCATCCATTGCATACTGATACTGTGAGAATATTGTAGCCTTCAGACATCAAAGACTTGAAAGTTTTGTTTACTTTTTGCATCTTTGACCTTCTGTTATCCCTCTAACAGGTAATGTTTCAGTTAAAAAGTCGCAACACAGGTAACCCAGAGCCTAAAACCAAGTTTTGTGAGCCATTGCCCAGTAGAGTCACTTTACCTGCCTTCTTTAGTAGAAGATACCAGTGAGCTAGACACAGGGTACAACCACCTGACATGGCTTCTTTGTGACACTGGGCCTGATACCTATGGGTGTGAGGTCGTCTGAACAAGAGATATTGCTCCTAGACCCATACATTTCACTCTTGGTCCTACTTGGTGGCCTGTGTGTGGAAGTTATGGAACCTTAGGAGGTATAACCTTAGTGGAGGAAGTCTGTCATTGGAATCAGGCTTTGGGGGCTTATAACCTTGCCAGACTCCCTGTTCTTTCTGCTTCCTATGAGTGTATGAAAGTGTGATCAGCCAGCTTGTGCCTCTGTCTCCATGCTTCTCCTGTCTGCTGCCGTACCTTCCCCACCATGATGGACACAATCCTTCTGGAACAATAAGCCAAGTAAATGCTTTCTTCGCATTCCCTGTGGTCATGGTATTTTATCACAGTCACAGAAAAGTAACCTAAAGCAGGGTCTCTCCCACTCTGGAGATGTGCATGCCAGTGAAGGATGTGGAGAAAAGCTCTTGTTCCAGGGTGGTCCCCACTCCCTCTACCCCTTCCTTTCTAAAACCCTGTTCTCTGTGGTTGATCCGCTAGCATGTGATTACCTGGCAGGAGAGGGTTAGGGAGTCTGCTGAGGAGAAATAACACCTGTAAGTGACTCAGCCTGTGCTGTTTTCCTAAACAGCCTGCATAGACTGAGACCGCCATGTGGCTGAGGAAATAACCTAGTCACCAAGCGGAACTCTGACTCCCAGGTCAGGGTGGTAGACTTGCCCTTCCTTTCAAATCTCATTGCCAAATTCATGGTACTTCATTTGTATTTTTTTGTGCAGTGTGGTTTAAATGGTTATAAAACTGTTATCAAATTAACATGTCGCAAGGGTCTGGGAGGATTTCTTTGTTTTCATTCCCCATATTACCCTGCTGTTCTGGCAGGATATGTATATTTCTTAATCTTACCATATCATAATCTGAATTTTATTGAATCAGAAACTAGAAAAAACTATTTTCCAAGACAGGCTTGATTCAAACTGATTTTAAATGAGCAGCAGCTTACTAAAATGAGAAAAGAATAAAAAGCTGGATCCTAGGAACACAGTATAGACTTTAAAAAGCTCTATAGAGTAAATGAAACTCAACAGGAGTGTGAAGACCTGTGAAGTCAGCTTGCCTCGACCTCTACCCTGTTGTAGCTGAGTTATTCAAGAGTTACCAGTTATGAGAAAATGAGTCCTTTCTAATCCATTGGGATCACTAATTATAGGATCTATAGTATGTAAGATACTTTCCCCCTTGGTATAAACAAAAGTATACTTTCTTCACGTAAGTGCCACAAACCACCTATAATACAAGCAATGTTGGCTTCTGCAAGTTTGAGAAAGTGTCTTCTGATGATAAGTATATCTGTAAAGAAAGAGCTGGCAAGCAATCTTTTCTCCTCGGAGCCAGCCTGTTTACCATTGACCTTGGATATGTTGACTAGACCGAAGTTAAATGACCATCATGGTTTGACTGTGTGTCTCAACAGACAAGCACACTCTGTTTAGGGAAGCCAAAACAGACCAGGAAGGAAGGTTTTGACCTTCAATCGAGTAATGTTGATAGAAAAAGAATCAGAAATTTACCCTTAATCTGTGATGCTTTTGGCTTGATAACAAGTTAGGTAAAAACTCTGATGCCTTTTATCTGAGGAGATGAAAACTGTTTAAAATGTATGATGTTAAGTATGCATAGATGTACTGTAGTAAGATGACTGGAATGTCATGCGTCCCTATTCATCTCCAAGCTCATCAAATTATATAAATCAAATATGCAACTCTTTGTATATCAATTATACCTTAATAATTTTTCTAAACTGATTAGGAAAGCAAAACAGCTTTCCCCATCTACCTTGACTCCTCCCATAAAACTATACCACTGGAAGCAGTAGGAGAACCACCTGACCACCTCCTCCCTGTGTGAGTTATACCTACAAGTAAAGGGTTCTGCATGGGTGGGACTTACTGCCACCTCATTCAAAAAGAAGGACTTTTCTAGGGTATGAAAGTACCCAAAAAGAAAGGCTGGAGATGCAGTCCTTCAGACTGTGCTACAAGGAGACTGTATATAAGTTGCATCATACATGAAAGAGGTTGCTATAGGAAGACCAATTTGGAGATGGATGGTAGATTTTGGAAAGGGTGTGTGTGTCTAACACATTGGTGTGCCTCTCCAAAGGAACAGTGTTTAAGAGATGTGATGGACAAGTGTCACATTGGTCACAGATGACCTTGCTTTGGAGGGAAGAGGCAGTAATAACCTAGACACATGTGTGCTCAGGATGCAAGCAGCTCACAAAACTGAGAATTGTGGAAGGGGACATGCAAAAGATCGTCACAATCACTAGAATGCCAGGAAGCTCTGTGATCCTTCAGTAGATTATTAGACAAATGCTTGTGATATTTGGAACTCTTCCTCTAGTGCCCTGCTCTACTGTTCTTGTTTCCTTCAGTGCGACTGAGACCAGGATATCTAAGATGGGACACGTTGATATTTGGAAGTGTCTTAGTCCATATCGCTGATAGGCCAGTTATGTGGATTTGTAATTGGTGTGCAAGTAGCCCTACCTGTAAAATTATGGTTAGTAAAATCTCAGTCTCTAGTAGAATTCACCTTTGGTCCCATCATCCTTTTATTATTGATTTGAATGAAAATAAGTAAGTCATACTGCGACAGTCATTTACAAGCTGTAGGTAGAGAAACTCTGTTCTCTCTTCCTCTTTTCCCTGATTTCCAGATTTAAAAATGCAATTCATATGCTAATGGAGTTTGTAGCTGTGAGCTATGCATGGTGTCTTTCTTCCTGTCAGAGCTCCTGCCTCTTCCCCTTTGAGATACTTTATCAGCTAACCTGACACCAGAGTCACTCTGTACCCTCGAGTAGTTTCCTTTGCTTTGCCAGACACTCTCGTAGACTTTAAAAAGGTGCAGCTTCTGGACTCCAGCTTGAGATCTCAGGAAGATTTTGCTATGTTTTCAGACCCAGGTCTGACTGGGGAATCACTGGACCTTGCCGTGGTGCTGAGGAGGCCCTGAGTCACAGAAGGAAGGAAGGAAGAAGAAAACCAGTTATACAATAATTGGAATTTTGGGGTCCCAATGAATGTATCTCATAGCCATCAGTTAAATATCAAACTCTGAAGAAATAATAAATCCTGGAGTGACAGAATGTGGATCCAAAGATAGGGTAAAAATAAAGGCCAGATTTTAGAAGTTGATATTGTTTGAGGTAGATACGAAGTGTTTACATCCTCAGGCTGCACTGGGCCAGTACAGTATGGGAAAGCAGACGTTACTGGGATGAACCTGAGTGGTGGTGTTTGTGAATGAGCATTCCTGAAGAGAAGCTGTGTCTGCAGTGCTGACGGATTAGAACTATAACGCTGTGGAGAGATTGGAACGTGACAGGCCCAGCGCCCTGTGACCTTCTTACGCACCTCCGTATCAGAGCTAGTGACAGGCCCAGTGCCTTGTGACCTTCTTACGCACCTCCGTATCAGAGCTAGCATCCTGTGACTAATGGATGAGCGCCTTTTCCAGTCTATTAACAGACTGCTGGTCTCCACCAGCCCTGAAGCTGAGAATGTCATCAAATAGCATCTCGGGCCCACAGAAATCTTCCCCCAGTCTTGCCGTAATCCCTCCTCTGATGGGCTCATCAGTGTATTTTTAAATTGTCAGGATTTATAACTTTTATTTTGTAAAACTACAAAATTTCATGAAACTGCTTCCATGTTGGACTATGGAATTTAGGGTAGTTTAAATCAGTGTTCCCAGGCCATGGTCGGTCAGAATGGCTCCAGAATAGACTATCTTATATTTCCTTTAAGATGAGAGCTGTAGTGTTTGCAGTGAAAAGTTGATGGAAGGTTCTTCACCATTTCCTCATGTTGCAGTTGGTAAAACTATAGCAACAAGAAGTGTGGAAATGGGCAAGAATTGGGATTCTTTGGGTAATGGGAAGTCAAGATTGTGCCCAACTTGGGCATAGTCTCCCAGGAAGAATTATAGGTGGTAGCATTGTTCAAACAGGTCCAGACATCAAGTTGAAATATTTGGTATTGCATAGAAACAAGCAAAACAGAAAAACAAAAAGAAAAGAAAACAAAAAACAAACAAAGAGAAACAACAGCAACAAAAAGTCCCAGTCCTCCTATTTTGGCAAACACAGAAATGAAGAGAATGGTTTCTGGAGTCGTAGTGCTATAAGCAGGCAAAAGATTGCATTTTCTTTTTCAGTAAGTTGGCATCTCACTGTATTGCCAAGACTGAACTGGACCCAAATCATTCTTCTGCCCTGGGCTCCTAAGTAGTTGGCACCATAGACAAGCGCCACTGTCCTTAGCTGAGAATTAGATGTTAAGTCAAATAGTACTTGAAGGATAAAATTATAAAGTTTAATTATTAGCGTACCCTGTCATCTTACACCACCCTATGATGAGAGCAGTTTATAGCTGTCAAGATCTCTTAGCATTTTACCTTGCACCCAGAACTCATATTACAGTTGCTTTACCACATTTAGAGTTAATTTCTTGCTTACCATTTTTACTGATATCTGCTTAACATCTGCATGATGTTGGGTTACCATGACACCTTCAAGAGTTTGTTTAAACAGCAAACATTTTTATCTCTATTATTCCTGAGGCTAGAAGCCCATGATAGTGCCAGGTGACCCAGCGTCATTTGTAGACAGCCACTTTCCCTTCCCTGTAGAGAACACAGGGAGAAAAAAAAAACCAGGCTGTGTCCTGCCTGGCCTTATAAAGACACTAATCCCCCCACTCCAGCCCCCACCCCCAGAGCTTCACCTTTATGACATGATAACTTGTCAAGGCTTGCCTTCAAATCACATCCCATTCAGGATTAGCATTTTCTAATATGGATTTTTGTGGAAGATGCAGGGGAGGGAACAAGAATATCCAGTCCATGATAGTTAACTGTTTTACTATGGAAAGGGAGTGTTTTGTTGTTTTGTTTTGTTTTTCTGAGGTGGTCTCCCTCTATAGTGCTGGCTGGTCTAGAACTCACTACATAGACCAGGCTGTGGAAGAAACCACAGAGATCTTCCTGCTTCTATCTCCTGAGTGCTGGCAATAAAGGCTGAGCCATCACACCAAGCCTAAAGGGGAATCTTAATTTGTCAATATTTGGCTGTTTTCAAAATAGAAATATTTTTATTTTATTGACATTGAACATTCCCTGACCTAATATGTCCTCAAATTCTATTCCTGAGATTTGTACAATGAATGTGTCTAAAGGCCAGACCCTCTTCACTCCTGGACAGTGCTAATAATGACACATGCTTAGTTCTCATCTTTAAACCTTGGTAGAGAGACCATCTCTCATTCTTTGCATTATTAAACTGCTGTTGGCACAGCTGCAATCATGTGGCCCCAAAGCGCCCAGACATCCTCTTCCTTTCACAGTGTGCACCTTAAGGACTGCACCACTTATCATGCATCCAGAGAGAAGGAGCTAGACACTCTGATGTCATCTTTGAAATATACTGAATTACAAATTAACACCTGCTCAGGGTGATGTGCCAAGCAGAAGTTCCAGGCCCATATAATTGTAAGTGCTGAGAGGTGAGTTTGGGTAAGAAAGATGTTCTCTTCTCCTGTCAGCCTGAGAATTTATATATTTGGTACACAGTAGAACGAGACAGAAAATCCATTCTGTTGTCACCATCTGTTTTATACCCAGTTTAGTATTAATGACTTCCTTTGGAACATAAATGCTTTTTCCAGGCATTGGGTACCTTGAGTGTGTTAGATAATGGGCTTATTTAGTATACTATATACCACCAGGTAATGTTTTCTATTTTTAGTTGACCATAAAGTTGTAATTAACATTTTGCTGATAATTGCCTCTATTAGAAATGGCAGTAGGATGGTCTGCAGTACACCATCAGCTTTATTGGCAGAAAGTGGTGAAAGCAAATGGATGAGAGTATTAATCCCTGGGTGACTAAGACTTTTGAGTGGCTAGCTTCTGCCAGCATCTGACGCCGAGAGTCAGGCCAGAGGGCAGAGGGCCTTAGGGATGCTGAAGTGTGGGTGGATGTCTAGCTAAAGGGCCCATAATGAATGCTTTGTGTTTTAAAAGAAGAAAGGGGGCAGTCATTGACAGTGTATATTTGCAGCAGATATTTCCAAACTAGTTCCTGAAAACTGAACTTGGGCTTGGATGGTGTCCAATCTTCCTAAAAGGAAGAATCTGAGTTAAGAACTCATAACCCAGTATGCTCATGATACTCTGGGACATACTGATCTATTAACAAACACAGGCAATAATTTCCCATATACTTAAATATTAAATACATACACACTCAAAATTCTAGGCAAGGAGCTCTAAATATGTATGTAAGATAGTCGGTCTTCTTGCTTCCTTTGTAGGATGTCAGAACTTAGTCTGTTTCTTATAAGGGCAACAGTAAAAGTAAAACATTTTAGCAAATGCAGTTTTGGAAAGACAATCTGATCATAAAATGTACCACTGTAACCCCTCACCTCTGTTAAGTAAAGTTACTGATTGAAGGGACTGCCATCAGCATGGTGACAACAGAATGAGCCTTTCCTTCGGGTTTATTGCTTGCCACACACGTGGATTTTCTGATTGGCAGGAGAGAAGAACAGTTCTTGTTATAGCTGAGGTTAAGTGCACAGAGGGAGCCTCAGAGACACCATTTTGCAAATGTGGCCTTGAGAGCAGGAGGGCAGTATACTGCTCAGAGGACATGGCTCCCCCACAGCCCCTGTGCTGTCAGAAGACAGTGCTCATCTGTAGCAGGTGAACAGAGTGCTCCCATGTAACAATATCTTTATGGGAATTATTCCTTGTAAAGTTGATCATTGCCAAATATCAAATAGTAGAATTGGAAACGAAAATGATAGTGGCCATTTGGCCAAACCTTGTTTTGCCCCAGAAGGTTGGTCCCACTTGGGAGTGTTAACAGTAGAAAGTAACCCCAGAACCAAGAGGATTAGACTTGAGGCCACCCAGAACTACCCAGGGGGGGTTAACAATTTTGGACACAATAGAACTGTTAGCATACCCAGGTTTTGGTTGGTTGTTTGGGATTTTCCCAAGCTCTGAAAAATATGCTTTATGGTACAGCATATTGTACACATACGTATATATGACAAGAATATGTCCCAGAAAACATTTTCATAAAAGAGGCTATCTGACCTTTTCAAATCAATGTTCACTATGATAGTGTCAGTTATAATCACCCCTAGATATTGCAGCAGCTGGAAAATACTGTAAGTGCATTGCTGGTTCATCTCAAACCAACATCATGCTGTACCTATATAACCTGTCAGTCATCATATTACTTCAGTTCTTTAATGATTGGTACTTGCTAACTAAAGCAAGCTCTTAGCAGAAATATTGCAGTCCTTTCTGGGACTCTTTCTCGCCAATGCAAAGTTCCAAGTTGAACTGGGAACCCCTGCAGCTGGTATCAGAGGAGTTGCAGACTACTGTTTTTATGGGCTCAGCTCAGGGGCCTCTTGCCATTTGCATAAGGGTTATTGTGCTACCTTCATGGTATCCTGTCAGTTTCCTAGCAGAAGGACTGAGAAAGAAGAGGGAAATCAAGAACAGAGAAAAGTGGCCCATTGTTTGTGTTTGGTTCAAGTGGTAATGTTCCAGAAACCTACTGACCTCCTGGCTTACTTTTCTTGTTGTAAAAAAAAAAATGCATGACAAAAGCACTTAAGTAAGGAAGGGTTTATTCCGCCTTACTGTAGTCTATCATAGTGAGAAGTCACAGCAGTGAACATAGCTGGAGCTGTGTCAGTAGGAACACCAGGCAGCTGGACACATTGCATCTGCATGAGGAAGCAGAGGGCAGTGGGTGTAGGTGCTACATTCACTTTGGCTTTCTGGGGTCACAGCCCATGAAGTGTCTTAGGGTTTTACTACTGTGAACAGAAACTGTGACCAATGCAAGTCTTGTAAGGACAACATTTAATTGGGGCTGGCTTACAGGTTCAGAGGTTCAGTCTATTATCATCAAGGTTGGACTATCCAGTGGCATCCAGGCAGGCATGGTACAGGAGGAGCTGAGAGTTCTACATCTTCATCTGAAAGCTGCTAGTAGAATATTGGCTTCCAGACAGCTAGGAGTATGGTCTTAAAGCCCATGCCCACAATGACACACCTATTCCAACAAGGCCCACCTTCAAATAGTGCCACTCCCTGAGCCAAGCATATTCAAACCATCACATGAGTGTACCACTCATGTTGAGGGTGGGTCTCCCTGCTTCCATTAAATCTCTCTGGAAATGTCCTCAAAAACAGGCAAACTCAGATGTTTGTCTTCAAGTCCCATCAGGTTAGCAATGAAGATTAGGCATCATGCTATCGAAGTTTACTCTTACTATCAGCAGACAGTAACCAGAGCAAAGAGATGCTATAATAGCCTTTATTTTTATTTTTATTTGTGTGTGTGTGTGTTGTTTGCATTTTACATATGGTTACTAGACTTTGGCAAACCACTTAAATAGGTGTCTGTAAGAAGTGCTCATATCCTATAAATCTTGCTCTTATTTATTCGGTTGTTTTGTAACAAACTACTACAAGCTTTTCTAGTTGAAATTACCTCAGTCTCTATAGATAGATGCTAAGTGTGAGCCCAGCAAAAGTAATTTGTCTGCTCATGGTCTCACAAGGCTGAAGTCAAGAGACTGGTTCAATTGAACTCTCGTCTAGCTCTTGGAGTCCTTCTGGTTCTGTTTGAGAGTGAGCAGATTTCAGGTCCTTATGGTTTTGGGACTGTAATTTATCTGAGATTGTTTACAGAGTCTAGATCTCACCTTCATCCCACATGGCTTTCCCATATTTGTGACTCTTCTTCAAACTCAGTAGGAGAATATCTAGTCAGCTCTGGCAAGGTCTTATATCACATGCAATCTTAATTGTATAGTCTTGTGAGTGGACATTTCATTTTGTTTACAGAACCCTCAGTACTCAAGGGAGAAGCATGTAGACACTTAGCATTCATATTATGAATCTAACATAATTGGTAAGAGTGTTTATTTTTGCAAGTCACTGTAGGAACCAGACCTTTCTCTTTAGTTTATAGTTGTCTGATTTCCACCCACCCTAACAGAGAGTCCAATATCGCCCTTAAGTGTTCTCTCTTCTCCCATACATATAAGCTTATAAAGGAAGATATTCTTCGTAACATTAGTTACCCAGGAGTGCTGACGTGGTTGAGAAGGAGATGAAATACTGAAAATGAAGCTTAACGAGTCATCCCAGGCCTACAGTAGGCCTCATCTCCGGTCAGAGTCTTTCTTAAGTATTTGTTCTGGGTTAGGACAGCCCCTGAACATGTCTCCTGAGTCCTGCCAGAAGCCTTGGGGATGTAGAGAACTGTGGGATGAGGGAGCCTGAGCAGATATAGTCTTTTTGTGAAGATGAGGCCTTAAATTCACTTGAAAGGTTCTCATCATCCTATTTTGCTATCAAAGAAGCTGAGGCTGATAGAGTTTAATTAAAAAAAAAATCACATAGGTAATAAGTGTCCAGACCTCTACTCTGAACCTGTGCTTTTAACTTGTGAGGCTTAGGGGGAAGGCCCACCTTTCCCATGGTCCTGGGTTAACGTCAGCATTACTCATCTGTTGCATAGCTTCCTGGGAGCATGGATCTGGTAGACTTGATGCTTTTTCTGGTCCTGGAGCCTCTCCAAAAGGAATCCATTTTGATTTTTTTTTTTTTAAGAATGTTTATGCTTATAGTGATTCTGGATGGAACACTGTGATAAGAAAATCTACCCTTTTTAACCCAAAATTGTGCTCTCGCTCTCTCTGTCTCTCCTGTAGATGCCGCTCCTATGAAGACTGCTGTGGCTCCAGGTGCTGTGTGCGGGCCCTCTCCATACAGAGGCTGTGGTATTTTTGGTAAGTTAATTCTTGCTTGATCTTAGAAAGTTCCAGCATGGGCCTTGAGCAGCCTCTTAGCCAGTTTTGAACGTGGTGCTGGAGCTGATTGGATTGAGATTTATGACAACGTTTCTGCTGCCTAAAAATCTTCCCACATCTGTGTCTACCGCATCTTAGCTTTCAAGACAGTCTCCCTGCATCTTCACACTTCCCCAAGCTCATCACAGAGCTCCAGAGAACATACAACATCTATCAGATCTCACCAGGAGCATCTTCACACCTCCTCAAGCTTCCCACAGAGCTCAAGAGAACATACAACATCTATCAGATCACACCAGGAGCATCCTCACACCTTCCCAAGCTCTTCACAGAGCTTGAGAGAACATATAACATCTATCAGATCACACAGGGAGAGAAGGGTGGGAGGCAGACTGTCACTTAGAGAGTAGCCCTGTGCAAGTCTTAGTTCGAAGACGGGTCCTCCAAACGTCTCTGGGAATAAGCTGTGCTCTATAACTAAAAGGCGTTTCACATGCCAGGGATAGCACAGTGCTAGAGAGGGGATTTCTGTAAAATGCACTGAGTGTTTCTTAAACTCATCTCCTTGGCTTGCTTATAGTGATCACATCCTCCAGTACATGCAGCTGAGGATTAAATCATCACACATTCTTCATGACTCAAGCCTCTTTATGACTTTACAATTCTGACTTTATTGATAATTTAACACTTATAATGTTATTGGGAATTGACCAGCAGCTGCTTGCATTGTTCTGAGGGTTTGCCTCTTTTGCTTGACAACTGTCTGAATAAGGAAGTCAGCGGGGATGGCAAGTGGTGCAGAACCGATTTATCTTTTCTTTACAGCATAGATCCTTGCACCGCCAGCAACTTATTGATCAGACTTGGGCATCTGGGCATCATCTGCTCACTTGGGCCATTGCCAGGCCTCCCTTGGGCACAGGTAGCCATGCCTGGATGGTTACACTTCCCCCAAGCAAAAAGTGTTTCCCCTTTCTCATAGCTGCTAGAGTCAAAGCCTGTACCTGGCAGAAGATGGCATAAAACCTGAAATAATCCATGTGAGAAAGCTGCACATCACCGCACTTTACTGAGCCAGTTGAGCGCTTAGTGAGTCCTGTAGCCAGCTGACCAAGTGTAAGCTCAGGGTTTTCAAAGTCAAAAGGCTGCAATCACATCCTTTCTGGTATAGGCTAGAGGGCCTTTATAGTGTAATCTTTGATCTTGTGAAACATTACATAAGGCCTTTCCTCCAGAGGAACCAAATGGGTTTTTGTTTGTTTGTTTTGTTGTTGTTTTTGGTTTGGGGTTTTTGATTGTTTGTTTTTGTTTGTTGTTTGTTGTTTTTTTTGTTACATATCAGAACCCTTCCTCAACAGAGAAGGAGGGTCCTTCTGGTGTTGTAAATCACTTTACCAAGAGGAGAGAAAAGACAAATGTGACTCCCAAGGGAAGGAGGTGTTGGGGGAGTGTGGAGGGAGTAGGGGGGGGGGGGGGTCAGGACAACCTGACTTTTCTTAAGCTGTTTCATTTTCCACTTCTCAACCCTTAGAAACATTCATTTAACTCAAAGTATTTGTTGTTTGACAAAGTTTAACAGCCAGTTAATTAAACAGAGTCTGACCATTAGATCAGACTTAGCAGTTAGTATAATTGTGTGTCAGACTGAGGTCCTTGGGAGTCATTGTGGCCAGTCATATGGGAAGCATTATGATTAATAATCCCATGAGTCTCAAGTGACCATAGTGACCCTTATCTCCAGGTGTCCCCTGTTGAAGTGTTCAAGGCTCTGCCATTTGGAGACCTGTTGGCTTCCGGTGGCAGCAGTACTGAAGAAGCTGTATCTTTCACCTTTAGGAGGTGACCCAGAGAGGCTGTCTGGAGGGACTCTTCTAACCCGCACCTGGAACCAGCAACATAATATTTAAATGAGTGCCCATAGCTCAGCTGCCATGCCGACCCACCCTGTGGCAGAGGCTCTGTCTTGTATTTTCTAACACTTTCTTGGGGACTTCCTCCACAATTGGGTAATACTTCTTAGCCCTGAGGATTTTAGCTAAGAGGAGAACTGAAGTATGTCAGCCAGAGTATATCAGCTCCAGAGATATTAAGTACAGAATAATTGCTATTTGCCTCTGTGTAGCAGTGCCCAGTTAAATCCAATCAAATCGATGCCAGTGGCAGTGGCAGCATGCTCTTCACTACCCATCCCAATGTTCTGGGTTCCCTAATGAAATACACGCACACACACACACACACACACACACACACACACACACACGGACTTTATATTTTTATATGCCTTAAACAGCTTAATGGCTGGACCACTTCCTAACCTCCACATGGCTAATCCACCTCCCTCTGATATTCCCAAGTTACTACTTACTAAAATCTATATCCATCTTAGCTGCCCTGGACCCAGTCAGGCAGGCCTCATGGGGCCACTCTTCCCCAGGTCCTACAGGGTGGTTATCTCTCTGTCCCCCGCCTTCTCAGGCACAGCATCTTGCCTGTCCTCCTGGCATGGCAGAGCACCTTCTTCCTCTCTTCGTCCCTTGCCCAGGAATCCTATATGCTCAGTTTCTCCAAAAAGATAAAGATTAACAGAGTTATTAAATGGTTAGACATACATCCTTAATTCTTTTTGTTAACATGAATAGACCATTAAGTACACAGGAATCTTAATCATCAAACATATATTGTCCTTAAGTCCCATCACTTTTTTTCTTGGACAAAATTTTATTTTATCATAAAAAAAAATCAATTCTTGATCCAAAATATAGTTTAACTTTTTTTAACCAAAAACATAGCCTCATATTTTATAAGACATTTCATTCCCTTTTTTTGAATTTTATTTCTCTAAACAAGAGTTGAATTCAAGGTATATATATGACATACTGTAGCAAATTAAGATAATCTATACCCAGACTATTAACTATCAACTGTTTTTGTTGTTAAGTTTTGAGTAATATTTCCAATTAGGATTTTACAGATTTTTTTAACTGCCCCTCTTCCCTCCAAAGGTCTAACATCTCCTGAGAGGAAGAAAATTTACATTTCAGCAAGAGCTTTAAAGATACACCTGACTTTGAATGGGAGGAAAAAATTGTAAATAAGAATTAAGAAAGGAGCAAGTATTCCAAAAACGAAACATCTGAAATTACTTTTACCTGCCTTAACCCTGATATATATAAAACTTTCTGATTATAAAAAAAAAATTAAAGCCGGGCGGTGGTGTCGCACGCCTATGATCCCAGCACTTGGGAGGCAGAGGCAGGCAGATTTCTGAGTTCGAGGCCAGCCTGGTCTACAGAGTTCCAGGACAGCCAGGATTACACAGAGAAACCCTGTCTCGGGAAAGAAAAAAACCAAAAAAAATTAAATACTATGAAATTTAACAGTAACAAACTTACCGTTTGTTGTAGGAAAATTTTTATATGGAGGAGTGTTAGGCAATGTCTATTTTTATTGAGATCTTAGAGGAGCAGTGTTTTCATTGCATAGGTGGGCATTTTTTTTATTCTTAGTTTTTTTCTCCAAAAAGCCTTGAAGTCTCATACAGTTATGTCCTAATTACATACAACCAGCTGGGATAAGTGACCAAATACTCAGATGAGATTCTAATGACCTTGGCTTGTTCCTCCTTCCTTAAAGGAATACTAACATTTAAGAAGCCCATCTGTGGTTAAGCAGTCACAGTATTATTGTGAGGTTTTAGAAAAAGTCTTTGTGATAATTTGACTGAGAATGGCCTGCGTAGGCGAATATATTTAAATAATTGGTTCCCAATTGGT
>JADRCC010551421.1:0-16368 GCA_019843855.1 Hylomyscus alleni
CTCACACGTGGGCTACTGTGCCTCTGTGTGGCCAATGGTCGCTCAGGTTGTTGCCATTGCTGGTAAAGAACAATACTTTGTTCTTCATGATATGATAAGACAGTTCCTAGTAACCGCTCTGTTAAGTACCCGAATTCCAAACCTGTGACAGTAATCCAAGGTGATTGTTGCATCAATCTCCTTTTTTTTACCAGATGGACAGATACAGACCTCTAACACAGCAACACTTGTAATCTCAAGAGGAAAAATGTAAGAAATCTGTACCACCTACAAAAGACCATGTTGCTTTAGCACCATTTTGACAAAAGGTTTTCTGATGAAAGTGCGAGTTTGGCCACGTAATTTCCACAGAAGCTTTAATAAATGGAATTAGAAATGCTCAACATAAAAGATGTAATTGTTGGAGCTGCAGAGAAAGTTCAGCGGGTTGAGGGTTGAAGCATTGCTTGTTCTATAGGACACAAGGCACATTTCTAGCATTCACATGGTAGTCCACAATCACATGACACCTTTAGAATAAAAAAAAAAAAAAAAAAAAAAAAAACAACCCTAGAGTTCCAGGGGATCCAACATCTTTTTCTGACTCCTTTGGGAACCAGGCATGCAAGTGGTGCACGGATCTTCATGTGGGCAAAATACTAAAACAAATTAAAAAAAATACTATCATTCAAATAAAAAGTATGTTAAAGTTTCATGCACGGGGAATTTCTTAAACTTTAGTGACTGAAATGATTAAATATATAAATAAAAAATGCAGTACAGCAGGCAACCAAATAATCTTTAAGTATAAAATTAGAATAATATTGTCGGAATTTATATTACTTAAAAAATTTCCAAGAAAATGTCACTTCTGTAAATTCACTTTAATATCAATAAACACATTGTCATTGCCATTTATCACTGCAGAGATTTACAAAGTCTAAATCGAATTTTAAAAAGGCACAATTTTTTGTTTTACCTCGCATAAAGTAAACTTCATGGTTGTTATTAATTCATGTTTCTGAGCATGCCATAGAGAATATAGGAAGAAATATCTGTAGCAGGCTCTCCGTTTACAAGGATATTGGTATCATCTAAATCTCAAAGAAGTATGAGACCCATATGTATTATCATGCTAGGATTCCAAAAACATTCCTCTTCCCTGAAAGAGCCAGGACAAATTGAACCCATAGACTCGAGGTCTCATTCTCATCAAACTTCCGATTTCAGAGCTCAGCCTTTCTTATGTGGGTCTTCTAAAATTCTCTGGAGCTCACCGGGGCATGTGTGACCATCTTGACATCTTCATAATGTCTAACCCAAATAGATCATGCTCATGTTTTACTCCTCACTTCAATTTTGGGGCAACACATAAAGCACGTTGTCTCACGTACCTGGGAAAAGCAACAGTCACTGATTGAGAACCACTGAGGGAATCTTCAGTTGTTCCTGCCCAGGTTCGTATACAACAAAGAAGAGAAAATTCTTATACTCATCGTTCTACCAAAGTACAGATGGATAAAATTATGAACCGAGATGGGAAGGAACATGAGGGAGGGAATACTTACAAGAACATGCTTGAGTTGAAGAGAGGTACATGTCTGAAAAACTCACAAACAGCATGGATATTGTCTTAGTCAGAGTTTCTATTCCTGCACAAACATCATGACCAAGAAGCAAGTTGGGGAGGAAAAGGTTTATTCAGCTTATTTCCATATTGCTGTTTATCACCAGAGGAAGTCAGGACTGGAACTCAAGCAGGTCAGGAAGCAGGAGCTGATGCAGAGGCCATGGAGGGATGTTCCTTACTGGCTTGCTTCTTCTGGCTTGCTCAGCCTGCTTTCTTATAGAACCCAAGACTTCCGGCCCAGAGATGGCACCACCCACAAGGGGCCCTACCCCCTTGATCACTAATTGAGAAAATGCCCCACAGCTGGAGCTCATAGAGACACTTCCCCAACTGAAGCTCCCTTCTCTGTGATAACTCCAGCCTGTGTCAAGTTGACACGCAAAACCAGCCAGTACAGATATCAAGCCAGGTTTCTCACTGCAGTGGATCCCTGCTTTCAGTTAAATGTCACCTTTATACTTCAGTATAGTTCCCCCTAAGCTATGCAGGAGTTAAATTCTGGAATCCCAGGTAGAGTTTCAGTGACTCTACCCATCCAGGGAAGGTTAATAGCCTCAATGTCACTACCATACTCCTAGCTATATCTCTAGTACTTTGCTTCTTTTTGCCTCTTGCCTAAGCTCCAAATAGTGTCACATGCCGACAAGCCACTTCTTATTCCTAATGTTGATAGTCATCCACAGGGATACAGTTATTTTCTAACTTCAACAATTTCTTCGGCCTCTTTAATTTTTTAACAACCCGTTTGCAGTCCTTCCTGACCTATGGGATGGTGACATGTTTTTGAGCCTTTTAAAATCATTTTATTAACTGTGCTATAGCACCAGTAACTTATTCCCAGCAGCTGCACTGGGATCAGTCTCTCATCGTAACCTCCAACCACCATATAGCTTGTCTTCAAAACCTAGGCAAATGACAACAGTAATCTACATGCGTAAATACCTATAGAGAATGGTGATGGAGACATCAAATTTGTTTCTATTAGTCACAGGGGAAGCTTTCCTGCTGGGCCAGGACCTCTCTAGCCAGAGCGTTGACCTGACTTTCAGTATACAACCTGTATTCCCCACATAAAACAGGGTTTTTATCTAAGCACAGAGTAACTGGATGTACCCGTAAGAATAGCATCACTCTTGTACCATCGGTTACATTTGTGATTGTGTTAGAATGCTGCAGAGCAGGTCCATTGGTATATCCAGCATAGTGTGATTATCATTGTCATACCCTCAAGCAGACTGAAGAGATCAGCTCAGGTCAGACTTAATTGTCCATATCTGAAAACAGAGCTTTACGTCTTTATCATTAGGCTCCTACCATGTGGCTTTGCTGCATACCTCACAGCAATGGCAGTAGCCTTTACTTCATGAAGGACTTCAGGGTCTCCCTGGTTAAAGACTTCATGACCGTAGCAATCTTGACTATGGCTTTTGTTAATAACTATGTGACTTTTGCGCTATATAGTCTTTGTACATTTATTTTGCTAAACCTAATATTCTCCAGTTCCATCTATATTCCTGTAGATAATATAATTTCATTTTTTTAAATGGCTGAACAAAATTCCATTTGGTCTGAAAACACACACATATAGGTGAATATATATTCTTTTAAAATCATTTTAGATTTATTTTATTTTATATGAGACTGTTTTGGCTGGGTATATGTATGTATAATCACATCTGGTGTCTGAGGAAATCAGAAGAGGTCATCAAATCTTTTGGTACTAGAGTTAAGGACAGCTGCAAACCTGTCTTAGTCAGGGTATATATTGCTCTGCTTAAACACCGTGACCAAAAGCACTTTCGGAAAAAGAGCATTTATTGGAGCTTATAGTTTCACACTGTAGTCTATCATTGTGGGAAATTCAGAAAAGGAAGTGTAGATACTGGGAACCAAATCTGAATCCTCTATAGAATAAACCATGGATCTTAACTGCCAAGACATCTCTAGTGGGTCAGGACGCATAAGTGTTCTGTGTGTTTGTACATGCTGATCAGATTTCTTCCATGGTTCAGAGGAGTGATACAGCTGGATTATATGGGAGCTGTAATTTGTTTGAGAAACTCACATTTGGATCCCAGAATTTAGTGAACTTCTTGTTAAGAGTCTTTGTGAGGATTCTCTTGCCTATGCCTGTGTCTTGAAAGGTTTTCCCAGTGTTGTCTTCTAGCAGTTCCAGAATTCCAGGTTCAAATTAACATTGAGACACACATGGAATTTATTTTGTGCAAGATTAGAAAAAGGAATGTTTCCTCCTGTAAGTGTGGATGTCCAGGTTTGAACACTGTTTGTTGAAGATTCTAGTTTGTCCAAGGCATATGCTGAGAACCTGGCTCAGTCAGGGTTTATATTGCTGTGCTTAATTAAATACCATGCCTAAAAGCACCTTGGGTAGAAAAGCATTTACTGCAGCTCACAGTTCCATACCACAGTCCATCACTGATGAAGTCAGGCCAGGAATTCAAGGTAGGAGTCTAGAGGCAGGAACTGAAGCAAAAGCCATGGAGAAACACTGCTTACTGGTTTGTTTTCTATGGCATGCTCAGCCTGCCTTCTTATAGCTTCATCTCTACTCTCCTAGAGGTGGCACTGTCCTCCCTGTTGGGTTGGCCCACCCATACCAATCATGAATGAAGAAAATGGACTACGGAGTTGCCTACAGGCAATCCAATGGAGGCATTTTCTTAAGTGAGATTCATCTTCCCAGACAACTCTAGCTTGTGTCACATTGGTAAAGCCAACAATCAATAAGAGCAGCAGCAGCAACAACAACAACAACAACAACAACAGCAGCAGAACATGACAGAAACTAGACAAATGACGGGGGCTGCAGTTACAAAGATTTATCTTTAGGTTTCTCCATTCTATTCCATTAATTTAAGTATCTGTTAGTGTACTAGTAACATGCTGGTTTTTTTTTTATTATTGTGGCTGTATAATTTCAATAGAATCCAAGCATTAAATCATCTTTAGCATTGCTCATTCTGTGCAGTATTATTTTGTTATTCTGAGTGTTTATGTTCCATGTTAACTTCATAGTTTTTGTTATTATTGAAGAATATGATTGGAATTTTGATGAGTATTCCTTTGAATCTCTAGACGGTTTTTGATAATGTATCCATTTTCAAAGGGCTAATTTTACCAATCAGAGAATAGGGAGATGTTTTTATTTTCTACTTTTTCCTTCTAGTTATTTGCTCAATGTTTTAAGATTTTTCATTTCAGAAGTCTTTCACCTTCTTTGTTAGTTATATTTTTGGCTACAATTCCAAAGCCTTTTTTTCTGATTTTTTTCCCGAAGCTCATTGATGATTTACATGATAAATATTGACTTCTGTGAATTGATTTTATAACCTTCCACAATGTAGAAAGTGTTTATAAAATTCAGTCTTTAAGATCTTTTGAATGTAGGATTACCTAATAAAAAAACAGATAATTTGATTTCTTTCTTTCCTGTTTGTATCCATTTTATAACTTAAGGAGGAAAAAAAAACTTTCCATGATATAAACATAAAAATTTATAATTCTTGAAACCAAATCTAAAGAAAACACAATAAGCAATATTTTGACCTGAAGAGAATAAATATAAGAGAGAATGTGGAGGAAAAGGTATATTTAGTAATATACAAAGTACCACCTAGAACACAAAACAACACTAACTAAACTCAACAACACAATGATGACAACAATCAACACACAGACTCTAATTCCCCAAATCAAAACCCTTGGGTGACTGAATAGATCAAGAGAGAAATTCCATCTTTCTGTTATCTGCAAGAAACACATCTTAGGATTAAAGATAGCTATTGCCTTAGAACAACAGGATGAACAAAAGTCCTGCAAATGGAATGGGGAAGCAAGGTGGCACAGTTATCCTAACATAGGACAACATGGACTTCAAACTCAAACCAATTAGAAGGGATAAAGAGAAATACTTCATTTAATCACAGGCAGTTAACCAAAAACACGTTACTGCCTCCCACATATGTGCACCAGCCTCTAGGGCACATGACTTCACTAAAGAAGTACTACTGGATTTGAAAAGAGTTTAACAGCAATCCATTTATAGTTGGTGATTTCAATACCCCACTCTCTCCAACAGATAGGTCATCTAGATAAAAAATAGGCAGATAAACACCAGAATTACCTGACTTCATAAATACAATGGCATTAATAGAGGTCTACAGAATATCCTACACAAACACCAAAGAAAACATGTCCTATTCAGTAGCATGTGGAAACTTTTCTAAAATAGACCACATCTTGGAACACGAGACAGATCTTTACAAATTCAAAAAGATTGAAATAACTCTGTGTATTGCCTTAACACAAGGCAACAGAACTTAAAATAATAGAACAGAAACCAAATCACCAGTAAACACAAAAACTGTTGGAGATTAAGCAACTCACTAGTGAATGATGAGTGCGCCAAGGAGGAAATCAAGAAAAAAATTCTGGAACTAAATGAAAATGAAATCTCAATGCAACACAACCTTACAGATCTACAAGAGAAGTTTGTTGCCCAAAGTACCTCCATTAAATATTCAGAAAGATCGCAAAAATGATTTCATGATTATGTCTTAATAATCTGAAACAAGCAAGTGGAATCCAAACCAGTGAGCAGCAAGATCTAGTAAAAATAGAACTGATAAAAATCAATGAAATAAGAACCAAGAAAACAATGGAAAGGGATAATGAAGTTAAGAGCTAGCTCTTGGAGAAGACAAACTCTAATAGAACCTTGGTCCATTTGAGCCACTGAAGCACTGGTGTATCCTGAGGGAGTTTTGTAGGCTGCAGAGTTTGTAGCTGGGTGATATGGGCGATTCCTTTTCACCTAGGGTGGCATGAAAAGTACCTTTTAGCACCATGAATGTATCAGGAGATGAGCACTAACTCCATTTCTTCATGATTGATGACCTAAGTAATTTTTTTTCAGTAATAGGGCCTTACCATCAGGTTATGAAGATTTCCGTATAGCCTTGGAAATAGCCTCTTATGCTTGATATGGGGTAGGGTGGGGTGGAGGGGTGGGCTATGGTACCCTTTGGCCAACAACTCAAGAAAGTATTACCTGTTCCTGACATTGGAAATTTTACTTGGTGGTAAAAGATGTCTAGTAGGGACATTGTCTTCTCTATTGTAATGAAACCCCCATTTAACATATACATACACATACACATATACATATACATATGCACATTTGAGGAAGTTTCTACAGTAGTAGGTGTCTGTATGACTTTTCAAAAGACCTTTAGTGTTAGGTGACTCTTCCCATATTCCATCTTTTACTCTGACATCACATGTCCCTCCCTATTTAATCTGTCTATGCTAGTTTCCCTTTATCTTGTTGTTAACACGATCCTCTATTTCCATTTCTTTGAAAAATTCTCTCCTTCTCCCTAGTCCTTTAACAGCTATCTAATCTTTTTGGGTATTTGGATTTAAGAACACATGTCTAAAGCTTAAAAACTAACATCAACATACAAGAAGAAACATGTAATATTTGTCTTCCTAGAGTATTATTTTTAGCTCTATACATTTAGCTGCAAATTTCATAATTTTTGTTTTTATAACAACTGAATATTCCATTGTATAAATGCAGCATGTTTTATTAGCATATTATATTTTTACTAGCAACCATCCTTGTATTCCTAAAACAAGACTAACTTCTCTTGCTTAGGGTCTATCCAATGTGTTTTTGAATTCTATTTGAAGGTATGTTATTATTTCTTGTTACATGGTTATCAAAAAAGGTTTATAGTTTTTTCTTTTTGTTATGTCTCAATATGACTTTAGTAATAGGGTAATAATGCTCTCATAGAATGATTTCTGTTGTGTTTGTTCCCTTTCTGTTTTATGGAATAGAGTGAGAAGTATTTGTTCTCTCTATTCTTTGACAATCTGATAGAATACTGCAGAGAACCTATCCTTTCTGTGTGGATAAAATTTTCTTCTATTGTTTCTTTGATCAATTCTTAAGAATAGGTCAGCTGAAAGTAAAAATTGAATTCCACAATGATATCCTAGCACGCATGAGTTCTTTCAGTTAGGTATACTGTGGGTAAGGTAACATCCCCTCATGTCTGTCTTAAGTAATTAATTTTTTTCATCAAATTTGACTGTGTTGATCATCAGTGTGGACACCACTGGATTTACCCTAACTGGAGTCGTAAAGAGTTTTGTATCTTTAAAGTTTTATCTTCTACCAAAGTTAAAAGGTTTTCAGCTTTCCATTCTTGGAGAGGTCAGGCAACACTATTTTGAAGCACAGTGGTGTGAATGTCTAGTATTTTCTTGTTTGACTATTTAGTCTGCAGCAATTCTTTTTTTTAGTCTGTTATTTTAATTGTCAGATGGAATAATTTGTATTGATCTTTCAGATTCCAATACTGTGCTCCATATCTTGCACTCTAGTTAAGCTCATTCCGTAGGACTTTTCTTTGTCTTTATCCTTTTTATGTTATTTGAAGATAGAAACATTTTAATACTTGCATTTTTGTCATTTTCTGTGAAAAATAGTTCATAATCAATGGCTGGCTTTCATAAAATATTTGGGATTTCAGGTTATTTTGTAGGATCAAAGCCTTGATTCTAGTAACTTATCTCATATTAACTTATGATTCTAATTGAAATGGAATCATCTTAAGAAAAATTCATAAGAAAAACTCATGTTTTTGGTAACAAATTTGAACAGGTTTAATTTTTTAGTGTTAAGTGACAAAAGAAATGATAAAAAATTAAGTTTGTTAGACATTGACATTTCTAAAGTATCAGTGAGGAAACCCAGACTCAGAGAGACAAACACTGTATCTTATCTTCCATTTATGGTCCTTAGCTTCAAATTTCAGAAGTGAGTTTATTACCTGGAATAACTACATAAACCTGGAAAAAGCAAGGAGGCCATGGTGGGGAGCGGGGGAAGAGTAATAGAGAGGGAAGATCAATGTATAGGTGATATGAAGAGAGAAATGGGAAAAAGTTACCTAATATTATGTGGTCAACCCTAAAAGGCATACAATAAAGACAGCAATATCTAAAAGTAGCAATAAAGACAGGCTATATTTATATATTTATTCATTTATTTATCCATATATGTAGCAATAATATATTATATGCATGTGAAATTATAATTAATAAAAAGAAACAATTCATTTTATAAAGAGTAGAGTGAAATAGGGGACAAAGAGTGGCTAGGAGTGAGTAGAGGGAAATAGAAGTGGTATAGTTTTATTTAATTAAACATAAAAATTTTAAAAAGAAGTAACCCTTTAAATTTAATCCTACATTTAAATACTAAAAGACTTAAAGAATCTTTTAAGGGTTGGATCAGTATGTACTGCCCCAGAAATAGATAGAAAGGATGAGAGCTTTTCATTGATAGGGCACAATTTGGTCTCTCAGGATATCAACGAAATCAGAAACCTTCTGTGCATCATTGTACAAGCAGAAGAATAAACTATGCAAACCAAAAAGTTGAATTCTTCTTTTTGATTGCTGTACATATGGCTCTCCTGACCAGGCAGGGTAGTCCTCATTTTCCTTAAGTTCAGGATGAACCTATTCACAAAATGAAAGTCAGCCAGTTATTATTTACTGAACCTCATTACTTGAAAATTTTGAATAATATTTTGAAAGATGTTATGAATGTATATCTTAAGGAAAAACATACATTTCATGTATGTGGGCCAGGGTACTATCAATCTGTTAGTTATCTAAAATCTAGAAAGAAAAACTATGCATATATTTTTATAATATAGTTATCTAAGATGAAATATATCATTCCAGGATTAGACAGAATTGCTCCTTGACTATGGACATAGCTTTGATTAAGGGATAATGAAGAATCTATAATCAGTTCTCTTGTGAGGAAACTTTCATGTTCTCCGTGTCGTCCCTGATGTACCATTTGTAGCTTATTACTCTTCTTTTTTATTAATTAATTTTTTATTGGATATTTTCTTTATTTACATTTCAAATGTTATCCCTTTTTCCGTGTTTCCCTCCCTCCCGGAAACACCCTATCACATCCTCCCTCCCCCTGCTTCTATGAGGGTGTTCCTCTACTCACCCACCCACTCCCACTTCCCTGCACTCTATTCCCCTACTCTGGGGCATCTATTGAGCCTTCATAGGACCAAGGATCTCTCCTTCCATTGATGCCTGACAAGGCCATCCTCTGCTACAGATGCAGTTGGAGCCATGTGTACTCCTTTGTTGATGGATTAGACCCTGGGAGTTCTGGGGGGGGGCGTCTGGTTGGTTGATATTGTTTTTCTTCCTATGGGGATGCAAACCTCTTCAACTTTTTCAGTTCCTTCTCTAAGTCCTTTATTAGGGACCCTGTGCTCAGTCCAATGGTTGGCTGTTAACATCTACCTTTGTACTTGTAAGGCTCTGGCAGGCCCTCTCAGGAGACAGTCATATCAGGCTCTTTTCAGCATGCACCTCTTGGCATCCACAATAGTGTCTGGGTTTGTTAACTCTATATGGGATGCATCCCCAGGTGGGGCAGTCTCTGGGCGGCCTTTCCTTCAGTCTCTGCTCTACACTTTATCTCCATAATTGCTCCTGTGAATATTTTGTTCTCCTTCTAAGAAGGACCAAGACATCCACACTTTGGTCTTTCTTCTTATTGAGCTTCATGTGGTCTGTGAATTGTATCCTGCTTATTTGAAGCTTCTGGGTTAGTATCCACTTATCAGTGAGTGCATACCTTTTCAACAATATTTGTTTTCCATAAATTGTTCCACAAAGCTACAGAACTGATGAGGATTGCACCTGGTGGGTTAAAATTCTTCTAATGTATGGATAATTGTGCTGAAATAGTCAGAAATAATACTTTGACTCTGCCCAGGAAAGGCACTGTCCATGTTATTTCTAGGACTCATTAATATATCAGCAGAGCCCTGTGTTGTGGGGTGCTGAGTGAAACACTTTTGAGCTGCCACAAACATTTTAGTCCCTAGACTGTTTTTGAGGTTACCTGGTTAAATTTCACTGTGCCTGGCAGAGAATCAGTCCCAAATTTAATATTCATTATAGATGTTACATCTTTCATAAAGAACAAAAGCTGTAAGGTTTAAAAGAGACAACTTACCTGGCTGAGTACAGTCTTAATGTCTTGTAGATTTTTTGTGAGTTTTTTGATTTGTCTATCAATCAATTTGACTTTTGACATGATAGTATAAGGAGTTCCGTCAAGATCAGCCATGTTGTTTTCTACATGGTACAGAAGGTTTTTCCAGGCAGCCAGCATTCTGATTGTCACATTCAGAAGTACCACCGGCTAAGCAAAGATGTTTGAGCATCACATTAATATAAGGGGGGTTGAAGTGTATGTGACAACTAGTTCAGTATTCATGACTTGTGAAGTATTGATGGTTGATTGAAACAATACTGAATGAGTGGTTTGTGAAGTGTCTAGCCATGGAGCAGCACTCAGTAGGCACTTTCTCTTCCTTCACCTTTTCTTATGCTTTACAATTGTTATGTGCCTAGCAGATATACAAAATGCTGGTGTAGCAAATCATCAGGGAGAATAGATTATATGAGTGCCATGTGCAGATATATTACGATAATTACTTTAAATCAAGCTGAGGTTGGTTATGAGCAGGTCATCAGATGAGTCGCCTATATATAGTAAAAAAACACACTAGCACAGCCCGCCTAATACAGATCTAGACGCCATGAAACATGAATAGTGTTTTACTGGATATGACATGTAAAGATCCTAGAGAATGGTATCAGGTAAGAGTGAAGAAGTAGGCAAAAGAGCAGAAGTACAAGTAACATCTTCCAAGTCAAGAAGAGTTGATGTCATGGTTAGTAGTGTACAAAATTTCCCAAGGAAGTACTTTAGTAATAGTAAAAAGTGCAACTCTAGTTCCTATTTTAAAAAAATGCTTGCATGGGAGAGTAAATTTAACCATGAAAATTCAAATCAATTCAAAGTCTTTTCCATAATAAAACGTTCAGTACTAATGGTAAAGCTGTTATTAAAATAGGGACTGATTCATGACCAACTCATGGATATGCTTTAAAGTTACTCTTCTATTTCACATGTACGTTAGTAGCGATATGGCATTGCCTATCTTGTGTTGCTGGTTCTTTGTGCACATTCCTGAAGGTTTGGTTACTGTGTCTAGAGAGTATCTGTTATCCGGACTTACCTGCATTGTTTCGGCCTTCCTTTTGTTGTTTGGGATAGAGCGGGATGAAGTGTGACAGGTCATGGTGGGCCTGTTCTGGAATTTCTGGTGTGGATCATACTCTGTATCCTGGAAATAAAAAAAAAAATCAGTTGGAGTTTTGGAATTGAGTAAATGAACTCATGAGCAGACTGTTGATTATTAATGCATTTTCTATAGGTGCTTGAAATATTTTCTTAGGTTTTTTTGTAGAATTTCACCTAAGATTACTATATTTATGTAATGATCATCTTATACTCCTCTCCTTGCAAGTGCTCCTAAATCCCTACTCTCTCTCAACTTTGTGATTTCATTTTTCAAAGACATGGTGCTTGTTCTTGAGTTTATTTGACATTTGAAGAATAAACACACACCACCACCAACAAATTAATGGAGAGATATACAAGGTCTCGATAAGCTACTATTTGTTCACATTTCATAAAATAAATCCCATAATTCTTGCTAATTCATTTTCTTGAAAAAATTATCATGATATACCTTGAATAAATGAAATTTGTATATGTAATAGTGGATGGAGTGTGAGTACCCTGAGACATGCACAATGAGTGATTCTTCTTTGGACAGTTCAGTACACTATACGGAAGGAGCTATATAATTTTCCTTTTTTTAATTTTAGTTGCCCATGTACCACACACAAACAAATATAAATATGTTCAGGTAAACATGACCCTCTAATTACATTAAATGTTGCTCATATGTCCATGTGTTTGTGGATAATGACTTGGGATTGTGCAACATATTGAGGGTCTTCTCCTTGAAGAATACTGGCTCTTCACCTATCTGAGGTGATTAATTGCTTATAACTCTTCCTGTATGGGTAGGGAACTTGTGAAACTTCTCCAATCCATGAGTTAAGAGGTCAAGAGTACATTGAATTTCCAAATTAAGAAATTAACAAAAAAGAAATTCTTGGTCTATTTACTTTGTTTCATTGGAGATGTAATCTAATCTCATGTCTAAACTTTTAACTTTTCATCTCTTTACAACTTTACTGTTCTGATATCTCTTTCTATTGAAAGTTACTATTTACAAAGGAAGGACTAAAATGTCAAATTTACAAAATACTACTTTAATAATTCTCTCTCTCTAGGATTAGATTCCCATACCTAGTACATATATGCCTTCAAATTCATGATTTCTGTTGGAGCAAACTGATATAGTTAATTTAATTGCATGTTATAAAATTATATTCTTACTTTCTATTAGCACTGGCTCTATATACCTTGACTATATCAAATTAATGAAGACTAAAGAATGTAGTTATGTTGATTGCAATAGTATCAAAGTATCTTTTAGGGAATAAATACTCCGCAATGAAAAAATGTAAAGTATAAAATATAATTTAATACTTACATATTCGTTAATATCTAAATATTATGTGTTCCTATATATTACTTACCACCTTCATCATTTAAATTTAATAATCAGCTAAATTGTTGGTGTTTCATGAGTTGTTAGGGATCTTAAGATTAAAGGTTGCCAACCAGGAATGGAGGATAAAAAAACGAAACAGCGACCACAGAGGACGATATTAATACATGTTTACTGCACACATGGTGTAGGTGGAGATACTCATTGATGCTGCAGCTCTCATCTGTTTTTACTTCCTGGACTGACATAAAGTGGATATGATCCAGCCCTCAAAGTACGTTCATCAGGGAGAGAAAGCCTGTTTATGTTTCTAACCCAGTTCTCACCTTGTAATGGTAAACTCATGCCCTCAAATTCTTTCAACAATGACTCCTAGATTTGGGAGTTCTGAAATTGTTTCAGTCATACTAATTCTTTTCAATGTAAGGGATTCAGCCAACTTGATTCTCCTTTATTGGATATCTTCAGTGAGCTAAGTGAAGAATGGTGGTGGAGACTACCCCCCAGCACACAAGAATAGGACCTTAGTGCTCTTTTCATTCATTTCTTTTAGAACATTCTATCAGGATTAGAAAGTTAATGGGGAAGGGAAAAGGGGGCACAGGATCAGGTGTGGGAAGAGACAGGAGAGAAGTCCAGAGGGTTAGGAGAACGAATAGCACTGTGGTGGGGAAGAGGGGGAACCACTAGAAAGTCCCAGATACCAGGGAAGCAAGAGATTCCCAGGACCTGATGGAGATAACATTAGCCAAAATACCCAACAGAGAGGAGAAGAACCTGAAGAGACCACCTCCAGTAGGTAGGCATGGACAGTTGTTGAGGGATGGGGCAAACTACTCATCTCAAAATTTTTAACCCAGAATTGTTCCTGTCTAAAGAAAATGTGGGGACAAAAATAGAGCAGAGACTGAAGGAAAGGCAATTCAGAGATGATCTCCACTTTGGAATCTATCCCATCTGTACATACCAAACCCTGACACTATTGCTTATGCCAAGAAGTGCTCCCAGACAGGAGCCTACTATGTCTGTTCTCAGAAATGCTCTTCTGGCCTTTGACTAAGACAGATGCAAATACTCACAGCCAACCATCAAACTGAGCTTGGGGGAGGAGGGACCACAATGGAAGAGTTAGGGGAAGGACTGAAGGAACTGAAGGAGATTGCAACCCCATAGGAAGAGCAACATTATCAACTAACAAGAGTCCTCCCAGAGCTCCCAAGGAATAAACCACCAACCAAAGAGGATATATGGGTGGGTCCATGGCTGTAGCTATATAAGTAGCAGAGGATTGCCTTATCTGGCATCAGTGGGAGGGGAGGCCCTTAGTCCTGTGGAGGCTTGTTGCCCCAGCATAGGAGGATGCTAAAGGGATGGGGCAGGAGTGTGTGGGTGGGTGGGTATAGGAGAACCATCTTAGAGGCAAAGGGGATGGGGGATGAGAGAGGGAATTTGCAGAGGGGATACTGGGAAGGGGGACAACCTTTGAAATGCAAATAAATAAAATAATAAAAAACATATTAGATTGTATTCAAAAGTATTTTAAAAATACTTTCATTTTTTTAAAATTTAGTGAGTTTATGAAGCCAACTTCTTTTCTCCCCATATTCTAGTGGTTTTTGCTATCTTGAGCCTGTGAATTCGTATTATTTGGTTTTTAATTCATGATGTCTTGCCGCTTAACCTGTAGTGCACCCAGTTATTGACATAGGAAACTTTTCATGGAGAAACCAGGTGTTAGTGAGGTACTTACAAAATCATTTAATGTTTCTGAGGAGAGGTTGTTGAAGTTCTCAGAGATGGTGCTTGTCATGTTAAAAATGTAGTTGAGGACCTTCTGGCAACCTCCATCTTTCATGATACATCTGGGCACAGAGGCCACATTCTCCCACATGAGCACGTTTGACAGCAGCAGCAGCAGCAGAAGTGCCCCCGCTATAAGGAATGAAATCACAGAGGCAAACTATTCATGTGAAGTCACAAGAGTCATGCTGTGTAGTGAAGCCTTGTCTAGCCACTGTGCCCTTTGTTACACAGCTTCATATATCTGAGCTGAGCTGAGAAAAAAATACATCTTTCACTATAGAAATCTAGTCAACAATTCCCATTAGATGGCATGATAAGAGAGGCTCTAGTACCTCTACTATGACAACACCCACCTTTAAAATTTGTGACAGTGATATGTGCAAGCTTCACTGTCAATGTGCTGTTGACAGACATAAGCCTAAAGCACATGAGTAGTTTGTCAGTTCAAGAGAGAGAAAACATCAACTGCCACCATAAAAATGAAATTTATACTTCAATGATACTACTACAAATTCTTTCTTTATATTGAAATGTCAGCCTTGGACTAGGGAGATGTCATCCTGGTTAAAATGCTTGGCAAGAAAATGTGAAGGATAGAATTTGAATTTCTAGACTCTGTGATATTTCGGTTTCACTTTAAATCGTATGACCACAGGTGGGGACCTGGAATCCATATCACAAGATTGCTAGCATTAGTAGTTATAATGGTCATCTCTGCATTTCATTAAGAGACTTCACCTCTCTGAATATAGTCAAAGAACTACGGAGCCTGATTTTCTGTATATCAAACCTTTCCTTCTCCATGGTACACATACACCAAAAGGAACACCCAGAAATGTGCACACTATGCACAATCTATGAAAATAAAAAGAGGAAATAATTTGCAAACCTTCAGGAAAACCAAATTTTACAGAGACTTTTATAAATGTAACTTGAAATGTCCAAAAGTAAATTGAGAATTGTGAAAATATCTATGTGCAGGAAATAAATACCTACACTCAAGTAGCCAAATAATTAAGTATATCACAGAATGTGTAATGTGCAAGGTAACTAAGCATTATATTAAATGTAATATTTAATTAAGTAAAATAATATTTTCAGAATTTATGCCGGGCAGTGGTGGCACATGCCTTTAATCCCAGCACTTGGGAGGTAGAGGCAGGCGGATTTCTGAGTTCGAGGCCAGTCTGGTCTACAGAGTGAGTTCCAGGACAGCCAGGGCTATACAGAGAAACCTTGTCTTGAAAAAAAAAACCCAGAATTTATGATGCCTTTCAGTTTTTGAAGACATGGTGCTTTTTTCTGCGTTTATTTGACATGTGATGAACATACACACACACACACACACACACACACACACACACACACACACACACA
>JADRCC010551429.1:0-11074 GCA_019843855.1 Hylomyscus alleni
CAAACCCATCCATAGCTATCATCAGTTAAAAAAATGTACCATAGGCTTGCCTATAGGCCAGTCTGGTTAGGATATTTCCTCATTTGAATTTTTTTTCTTCCAGAATTATTCTTCCTTTTGTTTGGTTAACATAAAACTGTAATACATAGTGGTCCAGCTGCTAATTTGGCAAATTCCTTTTTCATTCATCATGAAAGTGGGTCAGAAGCTGTTCATGTTGACACCCTGTGAGCAAACCCATTCCACCCTTATCTCTGGGTTGTATTAACTCTCCCATGTCATTATGATGTAATCTAAGGGACTTAGATATATCTTGGGGTTTCATATTCTAATATACCAGTTATGTACTGATTAGATGGTGCCAGCAAAGCAACCATCATTCTGGTTAATGCATGCCAGGGAATAGGAGATGAACTCCACAAAGATAAGACAACTGGCCACTTCATAACAGGTTTTAGGGATCCTATGACCAGGAGCAGATCAGGGAGAGGAGCACATTTTAGTATCTTACACCCCACTTATAAATAAGAAAACACAGTACTTTGTAAGTCTTTTAATTTGGGAAAGGATGCATTTAACACCTGTGTACCCCTTCTTTTCATGTCCTGAGGGATATGGAAGGACATCAACTCTGAATGGGGCTACAACAGGTAGGAGCTCTACAAGTAGGTCCAAGCTGGGTTCAGTGCTGCCTCTTAGACTTAATGAGCTCATGGACACAGCAGTTCTTGGCAATTCCTACAGAGAGAATCATAATTCAGGTTCTGAAGTCATGGAAGTAGGCCATGACAAACACAAAAGGGCATTATCTACCTTGTGATTAGAAGTTCCTGAGATACTATTGGGTCTCAATCGCTATGTAACACTAACATGCGGGGTATCAAATGACTGTATACCCTGAACCTCCCATCACTAGTTGAGTTCAACCAGACTCAGTAGGTCATAATGTTGGGTGGACTTAGCATAAATCATCAATAAGAAAGAGAGTGCTGTAAGCAAGATGGAGCCTCAGCCACTGAGAGGATAGCACACTGTGTGAGCAGGACTCTGAGACCCCCCATGTGCACCACAGGGTGCGCTGATATGCTTCCTTCAGACTTGCTGCACCTGTCTCTCTCCTGCCTAAGATGCTGCCCAAGGCACAGTCTCAAAATGGTGGCAGAAGTTTAAGGTGCTGGGCTCTTCTATCCTGGCATATTTTAAAACTAGATGAGAAGAGGGAGGGTAGTGATTCTCTGCTGAATACTAATTAAAACTATTCTCATCTAATCCTTTCCTCATGAATATTCAGGATCCTCTTGCATACAAAATATGCTCACCCCTTCCCAAGATCCCCCCAGACTCATCACATTATGAATAGGCTCAGATTCTAGAATTCTACCATTTATATCAGGTTGGCTCTGTGTTTCTTGATTTAGAAACTAGTGTATTGAAAATAACAAGTCCACTTCCTTTCACACACCCAGCATTAAATGGTTGAACACGAAGAACACAACCCAGAATAGATGCTTCTATTTAAGATTGGGCAGAATAAGGCATAAGAAAGCTAGTTCTTTTAGCATTCTGAAATGTTGCTCTATCCCTGAGGGTAAGAATGATCTTGAATGAACCCAAACCTATTAACTGGGTGTGATATTGAGATTTACTGTGTACACAGCTCTTGGGTCTATTTCTCTGCTTGGGAAGGCTTTCTATAACCCTAAAAGAAAAAGAAAGAATGAAAGAAAAAAGAAAGGAAGGAAGAAAGGAAGGAAGGAAGAAAGGAAGGAAGGAAGGAAGGAAGGAAGGAAGGAAGGAAGGAAGGAAGAGTTAGGGATGGTGGCATACACTCATCCACCAGGGGCAGGCAGATCTCTAACTTCTAGGCTAGTCTGGTTTGGTTTGAATATGATTGATCAGGGAGTGGCACTATTTGGAGGTGTGGCCTTGTTGGAGGGTGTGTGTTACCATGGGCATGGGCTTTAAGACCCTCATCCTAGCTGCCTAGAAGCCAGCTTTTTTCCTGTTTACCTTCAGAACAGGTTGTAGAACTCTCAGCTCCTCTAGCCCCATGCCTGTCTAGATGCTGCCTTGTTCCCACCTTGATGAAATGGACTGAACCTCTGAACCTGTAAGTCAGCCCCAATTAAATGTTGTCATTATAAAAGTTGCCTCAGTTATAGTGTCTCATCACAGCAGTGGAAACCCTAACTAAGATACCTGGTCTGAAAAGGTGAGTTCTAGGGCAACCAGAACTATAGAAAGATACTGTCTCCAAATAAATAAATAAATAAATAAATAAATAAATAAATAAATAAATAAATAAGTAAAAAGCAAGGTGAATTGCTTTTGCCATCAGTTTTCTGCCTGAAATATAGAGGTCCTGAGGTTTTCCTAATCTCCCAAAGTCAGGTGCTTCCAGTGTGGTTTCTAGCACTATTGTAATACAGAACCCCTCAATGCTTTATGGGCTGTTTTCATGTTTGATTTAGTCCAATGCCTGTCCTAATTCTGTTTGTGACACATGTTTTGTCTTGCCTTGCTATCTCATCTTCATATTCACTGGTTTTGTGTGAACATCAGAATTCTGTATTCCGTGAGTCTACAGGCTTAGATTTCAGCTACCCTTCCATGCAGATGCAGATGCCTCATGGAAACCATCTCTATCCATCTGAGAGGTTTCAGTGGATAGTTAAGAGCCCCTGAGCAGAGACAATGTACTATGCACCCCTGGACTGTCTTTTTGTTGAAACTGTGATTTAATGCTCACATTTTGACTTGATGAGGAAGAGTTTCACTTCCTAGTCTAAAAGTTATGGAATTTTCAGACCCCATTTTCTCCTAATTCTCCGGTGGCTGAGCCTGTCCTTCCCTTAGTCTGTTTCCTCTTGCAATACCTTTAATGCGTAGTCAGCTAAAACTGACTCTTGTTTCCACACTTCGCCTTGGAATTCCTCTCCCAAGGCAGAGTTTCACTGGGTGCCTTTTCTGCCCTCTAGAGTGTCACAAGAGGCATTTTAGTAGACATGCTGCCATTATGCAGCACCGGGTACCATTTCCTCAGCTTCACTGCGTAGTTTTCTCGGACTGGGGCTATGTAGCTATTTTAGATTTTTGCTAACATAAGCATCCATTTGTAGGCCTACATTTCTCTATCAGTCAGCAATCACTGCAAAATGAGCCTCATCCTATGTGCGGCATATCCTAGCAACATCTATGACCTGCCATACATTGCTTCTGGTCAGTCTGTTCTCCTTCATTTGGCTCCCACAAGTGGACTGTGATGGCTGGCTCCTGCTCCAGCCAGAGTGACTTTGTTCCACCTGAGACTTTATTTTAGAACTGGTGAGCTATTCAAGGCATTGACAAACCCCAAGAAAACAGGGACATTGTGCACAAATGTTTTAAACCTTGTCATATTTGTTGATATCTTACGGGACAAATCAAGCCACATTCCCAGTCAACAGGCGTAGGAACGCCTGTGTTCTCACAGTTAATGGAATGGAGTATTTTTTTAAAGCTAACATGAACTAGCATTACTCTATTATTTGAGGAAGTGTCACAATACAGCTAAGTACAAATTTGGGTGTATTATCTGAGTTTGGATTTCCAGAGAAATAAAAAAAATATTTAATGACATATGCAGTCCTAGGCAAGGATGAGATTGTCAGGGGTGTGTGACAAAGAGAAGAGGTGTAAGAATTAATCTCAGGGAAACTGCACCTCCAGTGGTTGACAGAGGTACTACGATAGAGGCCAGAAAGAAGGCTGCCAATAAGGCAAGGGCAAATCAGGAGAATTCTGGGCTTGGTGAGACCAACAGAGTGCACTGGGACAGTTCTTAGGCAAAAATACCTTTTTTTTTTTTCTTTTTCTGAGACAGGGTTTCTCTGTGTATCCCTGGCTGTCCTGGAACTCTTTCTGTAGACCAGGCTGGCCTCAAACTCAGATATTTGCTTGCCTCTGCCTCCTGAGTGCCGGGATTAAAGGTGTGAGCCACTAGTACTTGGCTATATACTTTTATTTTTTAAGTCACATTTTTATTTATATATTTTGTGCAGGTGTGTGGGTTGTGGAGGTAACTGTGAAGTCAGAGGACAACTTTTGGGAGCTGTTTCCCTTCTTGGGTTGTGTGAAATTCAAGGGATCAAACTCACCTGTCTGGCTTGGCAACAGGTACCTTTACCTGCTGAGACATTGTGTTGATCCCAGGTAATGCTATATCTTTGATGTCTATGTGATAGAAGAAGAAATGTGTAGAAATTAATAAGATGAACAAGAAAACTTGAGAATCTGGAAAAGTTACACACCCTAGGAAAAGACAAGGGCACATGATAATTGTCATCTCAGCAGTGAAACCGACACCAGGATATACCAGATGGCACTGACAACACCAAACTTGCTCATTGGAAAGGGTTGATATAGTTGACAGAATTATGGGAAGGGAGTGTGTCCTAGACAGCTTCTGTTAACTGGATACAAGGTAGAGTCATTTGGGAAGGAACCTCAATTGAGAATATACCCTTCCTTACCAAGAAAAAAGCTTGCCTGTGGGAAGCCTGCGGTGTGTTTTTACTAGGAATGTGCTATCTCTGGGCTGGTAGTACTGGGTGCTATAAGAAAACAGGTTGAGTGAACCACTAAATAGTGTTCCCTCATGGCCTCTGCTTTGCTTCTTCCATAATTTCCTTCAGTGATGGACTGTGATGTGGAACTGTAAGCCGAAATAAACATTTTCCTCTCCAAGTTGGCTTTTGTCATGGTGTTTTATCTCAGCTATAGAAACCTTAACTAATATAGGATTCAACAGTACAAAAGTCAGGATGGAATCACTGGTATTACCCAGAAGAGAAGACTGAGCTTCAAATGCCACACATAAAGGAAGAAATGAAGAGCTCAATGATTAAGTTTATGTCAACAAACTTGAAAACAGACGAGAAGAAAAAAGTACCCCAAATAAGTTAACAAATCTGAATCAAGAGCTGAAGCTGACTAGCTCTGTAACAGTTGCTAATATTGAACCTATTCTAAAATTTACTCATAAAATGAGTTTAATTGTTCTTTGAATGGGAACATAGCAAAGTCAAGCCACTATAGTTTTTATAATTCCCAGTTGTAATCAGTGGTCAATATACATGCTCATAAATATGAAATATAAGGTATATTATATACATGTTGGAAATAGCCAAAGAATAAATAAAATATAAATAACTAAAGCATAAAAGAATGTGAACTGAGAACATGAATTAAATTTATATACCCTCAACTCTAAGATGATGCTGATGCTGCAAATATGAGTCAGTACTTTACCGAAGCTTATAGAAATGTTCCATACTAAGCAGGTGATTCATTCATAACGGAAAGGTGAAGACATTAAACCTATAGAATATAAAGAAAATGGGAAGTCTAGAGCCAAACAGTATTGTAACTAAAATGAAAAATTCACTCTGGGTTATCAGCATAATGGATATGGCAGAAGTGTCATCCAACACAAATCTAGATAGAAATTTTATGTACCCAAGAAGTGAGAGAAAAGTATGGAATATAGAGCAATAAGTCTACCAATGACCTGTACAGAAATGTTAAGCAATCTGATATATGCCTAAGTAGAGTTCCAGAACTAGAGATACAGATTTGTGTGGAATGGCATAGTATGATACAGCCGGGCGTGGTGGTGCATGCCTTTAATCCCAGCACTTGGGAGGCAGAGGCAGGTGGATCTCTGAGTTCGAGGCCAGCCTGGTCTACAGAGTGAGTTCCAGGACAGCCAGGGCTACACAGAGAAACCCTGTCTCGGGGAAAAAAAAAGTATGATACACTAACACATTGCCTGAAAAGACCAAGCTAGAACAGATAATTAAGGATATACCTTGTGGTACTTTTGTTTGGATTTGAACTGTTCCCCAACCCTCTGTGGGCTATGTTTGGTTTGGAGTTGAGCTGCCCTTCCCCCACTGGCTCTGTGTTTACTTTGGAGTTGGTCTGCCTCCCTTGTCCCCATAGACTCTGTGTTTACAAGTGGTGCTGTAAACACAGGGAGGTTGAGGAACCTTCAGGAGGGGCCTAGCTGGAGGAAATTGACTCCAGGGGTTTGGAGGCCTATTATATCCCAGCCCAGTAATGGTAATGATTTTCTGTTTCATGGCCATTGATAAGCCATAACCAGTAGCCCCTTACTGTCACTGACTGTCACAGCCATAAGCCACTCTTGCCCACAACACCTTCTCCACTACAACTGGCTGCATACCCTCAAACTTTGAGCCAGTATAAATCATTTCTTCTTTAAGTTGTTTCTGTCAGGTATCCTGTCATAGCAACAAGTCAAGCAAATAAATGGAATTTAAAAAAATGTTGATTTCATAGAAATTGAGGGTAGACAGTCCTCATTGGAGGCCAGGCATGGAGGGTTGGAATCAGCTTAATTGTAACAAAGACACTATCACAATTCAGCAAAGAAACAGTCTTTTAAACTATTCCCCTAGGGCAAATAGGTATCTCTGGGAAAACAGACTCACAGCTGCTACTCTACCTTACAAAACAACTCACATGCTCTAAAACAAAGTGCTAAAATGATAAAACTCTTAGAAAATGAGTGAGAAGGAATCTTTGTGATCTGAAGTAAAAAACAATTATAAAACAAATAATTGGTTATCAAAATCAGATACATTTTCTCATTAAGATATTACTGTGATATAAGTGAAATATGCAAAGCAAAGACTTGAAAAATGTGTTGTCTCTTAACTAGATAAACCACTTAGTGAAATCAGATTAAACTTATGATATTGTAACTCCAAACAGAAAGACAGTTGAAGAGTCAAGATAGAAACTGTGTAGAGATATTTGTAACACATAATTTTCAAGTAACTAGTATCTAGAATTCAAAAGCACATCTTAAGAATAATGAAAGTATCCACAAAACTTAGTAGCTTGTAAGAAGAAAAAGTAACCCAATAGTAAAGTGGTTTTCCATGTTAGAGGAGAAGAGATTGGATTCCCTCAGTGAGAAATGCTAGGCAAAACCTCAACTTGACAGATGAACAAAACCGTACACAAAACCTATATACCAAGTTTGGCAAAAAGTTGAACCAATCAGAGCTGTTAGGTACTGAAAAGTCAGAGCTGACTCAGAGTTGTTAGGTACTGAAAAGTAAGGGCAGGAGAGCTGACTTAGTGGTAAAAGCATTAGGTACTGAAAAGTCAGGGCAGGAGAGCTGACTTAGAGCTGTTAGGTACTGAAAATTGAGGGCAGGAGAGCTGACTTAGTAGTAAGAGCATTTGTTGCTTATGCAGAGGACCCAGGTTTGATTCCCAGGATCCACATGGAAGCTCACAACCATCTGTAACTCTGGTCCTAGGGAATCCAACACACTCTTCTGACCACTGCAAGTACTGCACACAAGTTGTACACACTCATGCATGCAGTCATACACATAAATTTAAATGAATAAACCTAAAAAAGTAAAAGTTACTCTCAGTGGCATTTTCAAAAACTTGAAATTTCCTATTTTACCTAAAAATAAAAGCATTTGACACAGGGTCTCTGCTCCTTGGTTGGAACCTGGAGAAACATACTTGCCCAAGCGTTAAGTATGCTAGCACGTTATGGTAAAAAAATAAAAAAAAAATTAAAAAAAAAAGGCTGAAACCCTAATGCAGACAACTCTAAGGTTCACCAACAGTAGAAAGAATAAATCAAATATTGAATAGAGTACTGTATTACAGGGAACAAAATTAACTACTACAGTGCATGTCAACACAGATGAATCTCAGGCCTGTGAAACAAAAAGTAAGGTAGAAATACAGTGTAACTACAGTATGTCACAAAATAACAGAGACCAATAAAATACAGAGAAGTGGTGTCTAAGGAAACAGAGAAGGGTAAGGTTGGAGATGATACCCCTGGAGATGCAGCCATGGGTATTAGAAATTCCAAGCTCTTCAGCTGGGACACAAACACATGGGAACAAGTATATGAACAAGAGTAAGAATATAAGAAGTTCGGTTGGTAAGATGATGATGCATACATTCCTCTGCCTTGGTGACATTTGCTGTCCTGGTACAGTTTATCACCATTCTTTAAGAGGAAAATGGGATGCCAGGACTGAACTTGGGGAACAGATAAACAGAAGCACATACTGTGCCTTTGTCCCCATTCCTAGTGCTGTGCCTTTCCTACATGTAACCCCCGTGCTCCATTTCTTCACCCTGTGACGAGGTGCACAGCATCACTGGACATGTGAAAGAAGAGATCAAACCATCTCACCTGTCTTCCTGGAGCTTCTTTCCAGGGCTCTTCCCACTGCAGGTGTTGGCTCTTCTCAGGAGCTGCCAGTCAGAATGGGGAAACTTACACTGGAACTGAAGCTTTCAGCCCCGTGATTCCAAGGATCCCCCCTCAGCTTTATCAAGATCTTCCTTAGTGTGTAGGCAGCCTCAGAAGTGAAGATCTGCAGAACAGAGAGTATGTGTAAAACAATTTATACTAGTAGGCATTTTTTTTAAGGCGAAAATGTGTAGGTCACCACTGAATGTCTCTAGTGCATAGGCAAGAAAACAAGAGGTCTCTGGGTGTGAATGTAATGTCCTGGGTAACACTGAGAAGTCAGTGCAGCCAAACTCTGTTAACAGCTCATTCTTCACCTTAAGGAGGGTTGGAGATTGACAAGTTCATGTCTTCATATTTCTCATTATTGTCTTCTACTCTTTCTTCCATCTTCCCTCTGTTTCTCTTACTCTTATTCTTTCCCTCTCTCTTGCTATCTGTATCCTCCCAGACTCTTGTGTGCTTATTATAATACTATTCAGATTCCAGGGAGAAGATTAAAAACTGTAGAAAGAAAGAAGAGGGGACTCTTTGACCCCAGACTTCTTTGGACATCTATGAATAGGCATGTGATCCTCAAACAAAAAGATAGAAGGCATAGCAAAGGAAGAATTAAATCCCAAGAAAAGGATGGGGACATATCAGAAAGAACCTTGATGCCTAAAAGATCAAGGATCAACAAGCCCGGGAGTTTGAAGGGACTCCTGCTGGTGTGTGCGATGCTTTTCTACATCTGGGACCAAAGCCTCCTTGTGCTTGAGAAGCATGAGGATTGTGCTACTGAAGTTCACAAGAAAAGTTAAATGTGAGCCGCCAGCAAGCTGAATATCAATCAGACAAATAACAGACCCAGGGTGACCGCTGTAGGCTGGTGCCGCACTGACAGACGTGGGCTGCCCAGACAAAGAGAGATTAGTTTATTTCTGGCATTTTAAGGAAGCACTGATAAGCTTGAGTGTACTCAGAGAAGATTAAATAGATGGTTGTAACACTGGGGACAATGGCACAAGATGAATAGCTGCCAGCTGCAATCACTGAAAAGATGGGCCAAGCCACAACGAGGGGCCCTGTAGCTGCTTCCAGCATTTCAAGGACTGTAAAGCTCTAAAGCGCCAAGACCTATTCTGCACAGCTTTAGAGGGTACAACCAAGACCAAGGTCGAAAAGTTATAAAGAATCAAATTTCATTCAGTGTAAGAAACCCAATCATGGCTGAGATTTCCACAGTGAGTCACATTTGCTCTCAGGTGCATCATCAGACTTTGGGAAGAGTTCAGCATAATTGATGCTCCAGTGAGGTGCGAGGTACACTAAGCAGAGACTGCTGAATCACTTTGGACTAGATGATGCTGAAGACCGTTCCTAGCTGAGGTTCTTCAAAGCAGCTCCTCAGCAGAGAAGAGGAAGACAGGTTATCAAAAACACATCTACCCTGTTCTGTCCCAGGCTGCACTGTCAAGGACAAAGGTGTAAAAAAATAAATATAAAACAAGTCCTGTTTACTGCATGCAGAACCTCTTTAGTTAGGCTTCCAGATTTCTGGGGTTGTCAGGGGGATATTGGTGGCCTCTCTGGGAGAGTTCTACACTGACCCTGTGACCTTGAAGACTTTCTATACCAGTTCTCTGCAAAGCTGTATTAATACTCCACTTTGTCGACGACTTTTTTTTTTTCCTTTTGCACTGCAGTTGTCTTTTCCATTATCTAAGATCATTAGGCTCTGTGTTCTTTAAGACTTCTGGAGAGCTCATGTTTTACAATGATCAGGTTCTATAAAGGCGTGGTGGAAGCTAAGTTTGGTTTTCCGCATTCAGGTGTACCTAGGATGTGGTTCAGTGGAAGAGTGCTTGCTTAGCATCCACAAGGCTAGGTTCAACCCCCAGCACTGCTACAATTTCAAAAAAGAAAAAAAGATATAATGGGTGCAGAATTTGTGGTCCTGGTTAGGTCAAACAAAATTATAATAATGACAGAAAATACTACGCATTATGCATTTAAGTTTCTAGTAGCAACTCCTCTAAAGCTTAGGGAAGTGATGGGGGACCAAACCACACACAGCAAAGGCACCTGCAAGAACTATTGGTGTGTTGGTTGCATGTGAGCAGGGTAGGGATATGGGGCATATATACCGTGTGTGTTTATAGACTTAAAAAGTGATAGATATTTGTAAATGCATTCATATTTTTAAATCATGAGATTGTCATTTCATATGTTTTGGAGAATCAACTTTTTTCATGATTGCATAAAAATTAACTTCAGCAATAGGACAGGATGAGGAAAGCATGTTAATAGAGGTAAGTGGCTTTACTCAGCTTTAAGAATGCTGTCTTACTGAAATAATATCCAAATATGCATTGTTGCATAAAATACACTTTAGAAAATAATTAAGACCAGGTAGGGCCTAGCGATGCATGTCTGCCATTCCTAGATACTCAGGAGGCTGAGGGAGGAGTGTGGCAAGTTCAAGACTTGCCTATGCTACAGAGGGCAGGGTACAGAAGTTCAAGGGCAGGTTGGGCAACTTAGTGAGACTCTGTTTGAAAGGAGCAGAAAGAGACCTGGAGATAAAGCTCAGTGATAGAGTGCTGGTTTAGCATGACAAGGCCCTGCTGGGGAAGAACAAAAGAAGAAGAAAAGCCAAAAATGGAAACAGTCCCTGATGATGGTAATACACTTCCTCTAGCAAGGCTCCGCCTCCTAAAGGTTTTGCAACCTCCCCAAACAGTGCCACTAACTAGGGACCAAGTGTCCAAATATGTGGGGCTGGCGCTA
>JADRCC010551431.1:0-18800 GCA_019843855.1 Hylomyscus alleni
ATTTCTGTATGAATAAGGTTAATGATCCAACATTTCAGAAATTACATAAGTTAAAAATATTTTAAGAGAAGGGAAGGCAATAAAAAGTATAATCAATGAAACCTGACAAGATCTAATTAGCATCTAAAATTTGCTAAATTTAATAACCCATCCTGTATCTCCCCTTACTGTGATATACTCTAATGTCCTTAGTAACAGGATATGACATTTCCATTTTACATGTAGTTTTGAGTAAAATTTTGTCTTGGCCTTATTATTTACCCCCATATCTCACACTCTGTTACATTAAATCTGTCATCACCTCCTAATACATTTCACTTTACATTTTATATTTTATCTTATGCTTCTGACACTTTTACAGACTAAGCTGGCTTTCTACCACTGAGTAATACCTCCTAAAGCCATTTTTTGGTCTTATTTCATTTATATCCCACTCTTACATGTCACCCTACACAAGACCATCATGTTGTATCTGTTTTTATTCCTTGGGCAGAAAATATTTCTTTTCTACTCTTAGTATCTCTAGATCTTCTTCTTCTCCTTCTTCTTTTTTTTTTTTTTAAACAGGGTTTTTCTGGATCTCCCTGACTGTCTTGGAACTCACTCTGTAGCCCAGGCTGGCCTCGAACTCAGAAATCTGCCTGCCTCTGCCTCCCAAGTGCTGGAATTAAAGGCGTGTGCCATCACCACACAGCTAATCTTCCTTTTTTTTTAAATCATAGAAATCATTTTATTACATGGAATTTAGGGATTGCTGTTATTTGATAAGTGAAGAAAGAATAATGGACTCTAAAATAAGACAAATGTGCTATTTGTACAAATTCATGAGTAGATTATGTATGTAATGTTTCCTTCATATTTATACAGCCATACAACGTATCATCCACAGGACCACAATGTACAGAATTAAACAAACAAGGAGAAATGGAGTTTGAAATTTTAAACTTGACTTGGTAATACACAAAATACACTGAGTTATGAATGAGGATCACTATTGGTCCAAAGGCAACTTGACTAGATAGGCAAGTGTTATGGGAAATATAAAATATCGCATCATCCTGTGCTATCTTCTGTCCTCTGCTTCACTTTCTAACTCTGTGTGTATCAAAGTGCTTGTATATAATTTAGGAAAGGTTGAATTTATAGCTAAATAACAAGCGAATGTAGACCCTATCTCTATTCCTATAGTGGTTGTTTTGTAGACTCCTATAACATTAAGTGTGTTCTGTCTAACCTTAGATACTAAGCATACTTAATCCAGAAGCTGACTATTTTTTAGTTGGTATGTTGCCCATTTCCTATCATCTCTCCACCATCTGGGTATTTTTCTTAGTGAGTCTTGAACTTTAGGTCTATAGGTAGGCCATGTTATTTGTAGTTTGGGGGTGATGGTAGGCCCACTAGTATTCCCAGTGCTGTTGCCAGCATATACCAATTTTGGGTAATATAACATAGAGCACGGCAATCATAGCCACTAGGTGCCACACGGTTAGTATCCTGCATAACACTACTCTTCCAACTGTTCTGAAAAGTGAATAGCCAATAGTCCATTAATAAGTGAGCGTAGGGTTAGTAATAACAATGTTATCATTACTCGGATCTTATTGTTACCCAACCAGCCAGCCACACAGTATTTAGCCAGCAAGTTGTATAGTTGGCTATCAGGCTAGTAGTAGTATGATTACTGTGTATTTGATCACAGACATGTACACCGAGGTCCACCCCTGAAATGAGTCCCAGAAAGACAATAATAATAAGGGTCCCTGTATACATCAGTGCTCTCATGCACTCACATACACACATTACCTATCAGTGTGACGTTAAGTCCTCCAGTTTGGTTAGTTGTAGTCCTTCCTTGCTGTCTGTGGTCCACATGGTATTTCCAGTGCCAGGTGATATGATTTCTGTCTGGGTTAGTTTATTCTTGTGCCTGAGAATGCAAGCATAGGGTTTGATTATATTTCTAGTTTTTTCATCTGGATAATCTATCTATATCTATCTGTGTGCTGAGGACTTCATCAATTGGAGATAATCTGTTGATTCTAGGTCTGCTATTTAGTTCAAAGTTAGCTTTTGCCAGAGCTTCTGAAAATGATCTATCTTTGTGTGCTATTAATTTTATTTTAAGTAATCCATGGAATCTTTCAATGCTGCCTGGTGCCATTGGGTTATAGGCCAGGTGAAATTCCCACATTATGTCAAGATTTGGTGCAAGTCTCTGTATAATTTTACCAATAAAGGGGGTTCCTTGATCATTTTGTATTACTTGGGGTATATCATATATCCATGACCACAATGTAAATATTGTTAGTTTTTTGTTCTGGTTTGGCTCCTGATTTGGCCTTAGCCAATCCTGCGCAGATATCTAAAATTGTACATATGTACTGTTTCTTAAACTCATTTAATGGTCCTATGCAATCAATTTGGAGTGTGTGATGAGAATTTAGTCTATCAGTGCCTATTCTCTGGTACTTATGTTAAATTTGGTTTTGGTTGCAGGGTATCCTTCACATTTCTGTATGGCACTCTTAATTTTATTCCCTGTTATGTCTATGTTCCTTTGAGTGAACCATTGGTATGTTGCATGGCTTCCTGCATGTCTGAGAAATTTGCGTATTTGCTCTAATTATTCTCTTGTAATCTCTGCCTATGCGTGGGGAGTCACCTTGTTTCCATTTCCCCTTAAATTTAAGTTTTGTTGTCCTGTCTTTTCATCTTGGTAATGTACCTTAAGTTTTATTGCTATACTTGCCAACCTCTCTGTTTCATTATTATATTTGGTTTGTAGTGTATCATTGTTGTGGTGGGTATCTACATGATATACCTTAATTCTTATGTCTTTACTGATTTGATCTATCTCCATTCAAGCTTCTTTAGTCCAGAAGTCTTTTCCATTTTTTTCCATTCTGTTAATCTCCATTTTCTTGATGAAATTGTTATTCCATTGGCCACACATCTAGAGTCTGTAAAAAGGTGTAAGTCCTTTCCATCCTTACAGGACTGTCTGTCTAGCTGCAAATAGGACTGCTATTACTTCCACATGGTGTGCTTATTTGCTCTTTCTTCTATTATTACCATTCCATCTCCCAGCCTGAAAGCTTTCTATGTGGCTTTTAGTGGTGGCTGAACTGTCAGTAAACCAGGTGTTAACCGGTGAGGGGTAGTATTGACCTGATCCCCATGTTCCTATGAGTACCTGTTTCTGGGGAGAGGAGGTATTGAGTGTGATTGGTACCTGGCTTTGGTTCATTGATGCCAGAATGTGCTCCAACACCATTGGTACTGTCCCTTGTGCAGTCAGGTTTTCTCCTTGAAGGAACTCTGAGAGGTACCATTTCCACTGTAATACCTTTCCTTCCATCACCATCCCTGCCCATGCCTCTTCTGGTGCCTTTACCCATTCAAGAATGGGCACAGTGGATCAGAGTAACACCGACTTCCGTCTTAGGATACTGTGTGGCATGTTTGGAGTGCTTCATAGGCAGTCCATATTGTTTTTTCAAAGAGTGAATGCTTGGTGTGTGACCAAGGGAAGCATTTGCAATAAAAGCCAATTGGTTTAATCTGTGGTTGTTTAACAAATATATTTCAACTGCCATATCCCTTTATAAAGAGGATAACTATTGTCACTGTGTTATCTGCACTGATGTAAATTAAATTACTAAATTGCTCTATATATTCTAATATAACTTTTACTGCTTCTTCCTAGGAAGGTCCCCAGGTGAAATCAGATGCTTTTTCCACTATGCTGTCTAATGGTTGGAGCAACAATTGCAAGTATATACCCAAATACCTCCAATACGCAAATAAACCTATCTTTTTGTTGTTGTTGTTGGTTTTGTTTTTGTTTTGTTTTATTTTGTTTTGTTTGTTTGTTTTTTCGAGACAGGGTTTCTCTGTGTAGCCCTTGCTGTCCTGGAACTCACGCTGTAGATCAGGCTGGCCTCAAACTCAGAAATCCACCTGCCTCTGCCTCCCAAGTGCTGGGATTAAAGGCGGGTACCACCACCTCCCAGCTCCAAATAAACCTATTTAATGCTAGGTTTCTGTTTTATTCTGAGGTCTTGGTAAGTTTTTTTTAATTTGTTAATTACTTCTGGGGGAATGAATGATTATCTAGTTGACCAGTGTACTCCTAAGAATTTAACTCCCTCTGCTGGTTCCTTTACTTTGTCATCATTAATGGTCCATTGTTCATTTGTTAGGTGTGCAATTTTATGTAATATTTGTTTATCTTTTGCTATTAATAGAAGGTCATCTCCATATAAAAAGATTGCTACTTCTGTTGTGTGGAATGAATCTAAAGCCCATCTCAATGCATTGTGTGCTATAGTTGGGCTGGTTTTGTATCCTTGTGGAATTCTAGTAAATTGATATTCTTTTCCTTCCCATGAGAATGTGGTGATTTCTCTAGACTTGTGATGTTGGAGAATGCCAAAGAACATGTCTGTTAGGTCTACTGTGGCTAACCATTTGGGTGCCACCTTCCTGGTTCTTAGGGATATATCTTCTCCATCTGGCAATTGCCCAGGCATCTGCTCTGATAGGTTGTTTATGTTCCTGTAGTCTACTGTGATTCTCCATTTGTCATTCTGTTTCTTTGCTGGCCAAATGAGATTTTTGCAGTTAAAGCTTTTTTGTGTTGATTCTATAATAGTTTCTTTTAATAATGTTTGTATGGTGTCCTTTTCTTCCTCAATCCCACTTTTTATGGAATATTCTGGTGTGAAGGAGGGTGGTATTTTAGGTAGTTCTAACTGTGGAATTTTGACTGTAGCCGGTAGTATCTTTGGTATTCTTTCATAAATCAAAAATTTCGGAAATAATTTGTGTATTGTGGGTGGTCCATATTTTCTGAGGCACTGTACAGAGCCAAATCTAGCTCATAAGTTTTTTTCATATAATTGCAATTTTACTCTAGTTATAGGGGATCTGACTTTGCCTTCAACTCCCTCTACTTCTATGTAGCCTTTAATCTTGCTTGTATTCAAAATCTGTCCTTCATCTCGGGTATATATGTTAATTTCATTATCTGTGTCCAACAGTCATTTAGCTACTTTGGTGGTGCTGTTGGGTAGTATAATGGGTAGTGCTATTCTGGGTTTTAAATGTTGCATCCCTGAGGTTGAAAGGGATGTCCTCATTCTTTCAGGTTGTTCCTGAGTGGTAGCTTGTTCATGAGTCTTGCCCCTACATTTGACCTTTGGTTGTTGAATTCTGTGTTCATGGGTCTTTGGCCGTTGAGCCCACTTTGCCCTAAAAAAAAGGCCTGCAATTGAGTTTGCCCAAACAAGTGTCTGGTGGAATTCTATGGTTTGCTTGGTCCTGATCTAATTGTAAGGTTGGTATTTTATTTTGTAAATGATCTTATATTTGTAACCGTCTCCTAATAACATTAAATTTCTTACCTTTAATGGGTAGGGATGCTACCTTCTATGAATCTAACTCTCTCTATGAATTTAAGAAGTATGTGGCATCTGCCACAGTTTGATATCCTTGCAGTGGTCCAGCTGGGGTCATCCTGAGATGTTGTGGTACTCCTTTTAACAGGATTTTCCTAAACTGGACCAATATTGGTGCTGCCTGTGGGGTAGATGCCTGGTTGTAAATGAAATAGAGTACTTCCAAATTTCTTGCTAACTGAATTGCTTCCTGTAAATAATTCCATTTTGCTGAGGCCTAAAACTGGGTTAAATCTAAGGAGGGGAATACATATCTCCAAGCTTCAGTTATAAAATTAAGCAGTGGGTGTGTGTATCTTTGGGAGCTATCTAAAACATACTGCAGAGCATCGAACACGGTGGGATTTTCCACCATAACCCTAATTTTGTGCATCTCTTAGTTTGATAATATTATTGTATCTGCTCCCTTTTCCCATAGCTTTTACTATATAGAATGTGTCTTTCATGTAGCTTTGGGCATAATCTTTTCTAAGTTTGTTAAGTTCCTGTGGGATATACCTTCTGGTTTCCATTTTCACCTCTATGGGGCCTGCATGTCTAGAACCCCTTACTAACAACTCAAGCCAGGAGACTCTCAATGGTAGTGATGGGACCAGTCCTGACTCTAGGGCATTTTTGTAAGGATTGTAGTCCTTCCTTCATTTTGTGATATTCATGGCTAGCCTTTTGCCCATTAGTCTTTCCGTATCCAAATCGACAATAGTCTTCATGAGTATACTAGGTACTTCTTTTTGTGATGCTCTCTCTCTGTATTATAGGTTTCACCTGTGGAGGTGCTATCATTGGGATGTCAATTTTAACTTCCTTGTACTTAGTCTTATTCTTAACTCTGTGGTTAGTATCCTGCCAAGCTCTTTCCACTGAGTCAGACGCTTCTTCATTTTCTAATTTTATCTTATTCATACCCTTGATTAGCCTTTTTAGTCTGCTCATGGTGTTAATTTACAGACTACATGGTACAGTGCCTTTATTGTTTTCTTTTTAAAATACCAGGTGATATTACTTCCTGGTGGATTTTTCAACAATTCATTAAATAATTTATCTGCTCATTTCACTAGACTTTTTTGCCAACCATTCTCTTTAGGCTTGGAGGCTTCTACACTCAACCTCTGTGACTTCCTCCTACCTAGGCTCCCTTGGGAGCTTTCAGCCAGAGTTGGCTTTAGGGTGGTGGACTCCAGCCCATCTGGCTCCTTGGTCTAATTGTCTGTGCTCTATTAACCTGTTCTTACTCATTACCTTTTGGATTAATGTTGGTTTTGAGGCATTATAGACATTCAACTTCAGGATTGTCTCCTTTTGTGTGCTATTTAATGTTTCTATTTCCAGTTTTAGATCCTGGATGGTTTTATTCAACTACTACATGTGTTTAATTGTGTTTTCCTCCATTGTTTTGAGAGGTTTATATGTTCCCCCTTTAAAGACTTGTACTTTTTTACCTATGTTCTCCTGTATTTCTTTAAGGAAGTTTTTATGACCTTAATGTCCTCTATCATCTTTATGAGATGAGATTTTAGATCTGAATTTTGCTTTTCAGGTGCGTTTGGACATCCAGGGCTTGCTATGGTTGGAGAACTGGGTTCTGATGTTGCCAAGTAGCCTTGGTTTCTCTTGTTTATGTTCTTGGTGTTGCTTCTCACCATCAAGTTATCTCTGACATTAACTGGCCTTGCTGCCTTTGACTGGAGGCTGTCCCTCCTGAGAGACTGTGATCCTGTAATCTTGGATATGTCAGAACTCCTGGCAGTCAATCTGCCTCTGGGTGTGTGCTGAGTGGTGGGGATCCAGAGAATAGGCTTTGATCCTGGATGCAGGTGTAAACCTGAAGGAATATGTGTCTCCGTCCAGGTGGAGTGTCTGTGTCCTCTGGGTCCCAGGGGGGATCCCAGTTAGGCCAGGTATTGAAGTGAGGGTGAGAGTCTCACCTGTGATGCTGGATGTGTCAGAATTCCTGGATGTCAGCTGAGTAGTGGTGGCACATACCTTTAATCCCATCACTTGGGCAGAGACAGGCAGATTTCTGAGTTCGAGGTCAGAGGTCAGCAAGTTTTAGGACAGCCAGGGCTACACAGAGAAATCCTGTCTTGAAGAAAAAAAAAAGGTGGACTGAGTTCAGAAAATCTTAATAAAATCTGAATCATACTATTCCTGGTATTCAAAGACTTCTGTGGCTGAGGATGTAGGTCAGTGTCAGAGTACTTTTCAGGTATTCTCGGGACATGGGTATTTATCCTAGCATCATTTCAGGTGTTTATCCTTCCTCATTTCTTACTGTGTAAATGTATTTACAGATTTTCAAAATACTCTATTATTTTACTTCTCAGAAACTCCATACTTCTACTTTTTAAGTAGAGTTTAATCATTACTAGTTTATTGTTTTAAGACTGGGCATGCTTACTAATGACCTAGTCCTCAGCTATACTGGAGCTCTTAAGTATTTTATTGAACTATCTTTATGTGCAAAGACCCGCATTATTTTAACATACACAGCTCAACACATTAAGGTATTAATAAATTGTTTTCTGTGAAATGACCAGCACCATGGTCCCCACAGTCATATTCCATTAATTCCAAATACTGTCCTGACTTTAGTGATTGTTATCATTTTCATTATTGGTTATGAGAATAGCCTAACAAAAGATCTAACATCCTGACAAAGTTTATGTATACAACAGAATATTAGACAAAATGCTGAATGTCAGGCCAAACATTTACTGACAATATGACAGAAAGTTTCTGCCGTTATTTTTCTTGTTTCCAACACCTAACAACCAAATCAACCAGTCAATTTTTGTATGTATTAGTTTGGCTTTCTTAAATCTCACATGTAATGACTCGGCCATTTTGTTGATATCGTTGTACTCTGTGTCTGTCTTCTTGCATAGCATAATTTATAAATGAGGAGGGCACTATACATGTCCATTATCTGTTGTTATTTTTCAGGGTTCTGTTATTACTTTACTATACTATTCCATGTTTTTCACATCATTAAGTTATCACATCTGAAGAGCTGTAGTTTTTAAACACTTATGTTTCAAGGTGATTTATTTTCATTATCATCCTGTACTAATTTTGTTTTCTTATTGTAAGTCAGCACATATTTAAAGCATATGACATGCATGCTAATATTCTGGTAAGACAGAAATGTATCATGGTGGGCTCAGTATAATAATGATGATGATGGTGATAATCATCGTCATCATCATCATCATCAAGCATAATTCTGGAAGTCATAGAAGGTTATATACTTTATGATTTCAGATGCACAAAACATCTAAAAATTATCAATTGCATAGAAGCAGAGGATAAAACAGTGGTTGTCAATGGTTTAGGGAGAAAAATACTAAAATAAATATGTAAAACAACAATTGTGCAAGATAAGTTTGAAAATATGATTCTGGAAATTTGATATATAATGTAGTACCAAGAGGCAGCAATACTAAACTGTGTGCTTAAAAAATCTCTTAACATGTGCCTCTCACTATATGATTTTATCACAGATCTAAAAGCTATCATAGACTCCTCTTAAGTCAATTACTTCAATAGCAAAACATTAATGGTTTTGGCATAAAAGCATTCTGTTTATCTACTCTTTAAGATACTGGTCAAAAGAAACAAAATCAATTGAAACTAGCTTAAGAAAAATATAATTATTCTCTCAGAGAATTTTATGAATGTCTCAATAGGAGCATGATAGAGAAATTGATGATATTTTGTGTATTTGGAATAATCGCATAGTTAGTCAGTTATACATCATTAATATTATGTCTAATTGCTTCTGAGTTTCCCTGAATACCATTTTGATCTTTATTTTCATAATCTATAAATTAAGGAAAATATTCTTTATAAACAAAATCTAAGATTTAAATTACACTTTTCTTTTTTCTGTTTTTTTTTTGTTTTTGTTTTTGTTTTGTTTTGTTTTTTGAGTGTGGTCATTGCCAATTTATTACAAGAATTATTCCATATTTTTCTAAAAACATATTCAGGCTATATTTGAAAAATTGCATCATCTTCTCTTTCTGTAGTTAGATAGATATGACAATACATAGATACATAGAGATAAATAGATGATATTTCAAATATATACATATATATATACATACATGCATATATGCATACACATATACCAATGTTCAAAAAATATGACAATCATCTGTTTGGTTGATTTATCACCTAAGCATGAAATAAGTTGAGAATACTCAATTAGTCCAACATTGACACTAAAATTATTTCTCTTGAAGTTTTCAGCAATGCCATGAGCCACAGACATACTATTAGTGTATGGTGGGTTTAAAAAAAGGAATCACAACCAATTGAAAGTTAATGTTTGCTGGTAAGTTTGTATTTTTCACAGATGATTTGATAGAAAATTGATAATTGTTTGACTTAATGGACTTGGAAAACCACTGTATACAATGGAAACTTTGTTGGATTTTATCTCCACACTGAGATAGTAAACACACTATAAGCATTACTGAAGAAGTTGTTGAAACATTGATCTGTGAAAAATACAAACATACACTTTTCTTAAAATCAGGTTAAAATATTATATACAAAATACTTCTTAGAAAGAAATACATATAACTTTATAAAATACATTTTTGTTTAAAGAATAATAAAAGTAGAACAATTGAGAGGCAAAGCAAAGGACAAATGAAAAATAAATAATTGCAAAATTCCTGAACACAATCTGTACATAGTTTTTAAAGAGGCAAGCAGTTTAACCAGTGTGGAAAGCACATATATTATTGCCATTAATCCATAATATTGTAAACAGTGAACTTGATTTTATTCTAGTATTACAACTTGTCTTTTAAGAAAAGCTACAAATATGTTTCTGGGGGAAGAAAAGGCATTGTGGTTTCAGAAAATATGTATACTGCTGTGTTGCTACTGAAGTTCTTTTCTATAAAGGACTGCTGCTACTCAGGGAGGGAAAACAGATCATTCCCACAGTTTTGTTTTTTTTTTTTTCCAGCAAAACCATGCAAATGGCAATGACATTCAATAGAATATAGCATTTCTCAATTGGCTTTAATTTCCGTATGTAGCCAGAGAGCTAAGCACAGTGTGTGTTTGAATCTAATTTGCTTCTTTTCTTATATGGACATAAAATATATGGTATCTAAATTGGTTTAATGGAAGCAATTATCAGAACAATAAGCCTTGGAAATGCTGCATGTTAGAAAAATACATACAAAGTAGAAACACATCCTTTAGATAGAGTTGCAGGGTTATACATTCAAATTGGGAAGAAAGCAATCTAGCACTGGGTGGTTACATAATGTTCTTACTAATTTAGCTTGAATTCAATGTACTCTACTCATGGCTTAGGTTATTGCTGAGACTTTGTGTTGTTCAACACTGCATTCTCATACCAAAAACATAAATATTTGCCTTTTAATTCATATAAATGTTTCTACTTATGTCTCTTTATTTTTGTCCCCTCAAATCACCAAGACTTAGATTTAAATAACTATAAATTAGTAACAGTAATACTTCCTAGAGAAGCCTGACATATAAAAAAGTGATATTTGTTTGCTAAACAGTAAGCTTCATCAAACAGCCTTGCTTTTCTGGAAATCAAATAGTAATATATAATTGTAGCATTAGAAATTAGCATTGACCTAGAAATTTCAAAATCATTAAGAAACCAATACTGACTGGGTTGTTGTTTTCTGAAAGACATGTACCCAGTCCTTTTAGTATAAATCATTTTTGTTTTTCAGTAATTGTTGAGTGTTTTAGTAAATCAGCAGAAATTAGTGGCTTTATTAATTGTATTTCTATTCATTTTAATAATACAGCTAGGTCTAAAACTTTAAAATATTTTATTTATCTTTTCTTTCCATAACATTTGTTCCTTTTTCAATAAGCTATATAATACTCTTTTAGGAACTATTTTGTTGTTGTTATCATGATAAGGATAGAGATGTTTCTAGTGTTTTCTCTAAGAAGCAAGTAGATACAATCATGATGTCATTGAGGACTTAAAGTCCTTTCTGAAATAGAGGAATAGAAGAGATTGGAGGATTGATATTGTCCATGTTCACAGGGAGGAGCCAAGGTTCACAAAGATGGTCTGATGTAATGTTTCCTCATTTTGCCTATAAGAGTAATTTATAGCCAATGTCCAGAGTTACAGCTATTGCTGTTTCGTATAAAGAACTAATGAAAGTTCAAAGTTCAAGTTACTCTCCATAGGTTTAAAATTTAAGAAAGATAAAAGGGAATGAGAAGAAAATAAATATTTTCCTTAAAGTATAACCTAGAGAAATTGTAGGAGGCTGTTGAAGCTCATGAAAAAATGATTGTTGTCAGAGTAAAGTATGATTAGAAATGAAATATCATCACAAGGAGTTTGAAAAGGCATTGCCAGCTTAGGATTCATTTGTTAAAGGAATGAACTGTGACTACGTGTTTGAGAAACACAATCCAAAGTTATTCCTTCCTCTCTCTACTGGCTGACAAAACCATAGTTTGAAGTTACACAAGACAAGTAACATTAAATTGGAAGGTTAGAAAGCAAGACCCTACTGTAGATGACACAGCATGGGTGTCAGTATTCCCTGATATTATTATGCTTAGAAGCACTCTTGTTTATGGGACATAGTATGTCTTTAAAGCTGTAGTAGAAATTGGCTTTCAAATAAACACAAAATCATTGATGTTTCTCATTAATGCCATGGAGATAATGAAACAAAACTAACTATAAAACAAAATATTCAGCCATTATTTCATGTTCCTTTGTAGGTCACTTTATCTCTGGAATGGAACTGTGAGAATACAGAATAGGTTTTATGCTCTTTAACACAACATATTATCACAGTTCCATTCTACTATTAACATCTTTCTAGTGACATAATTTTTTTTAAAAAAATACTGGGTTCTTGAGAAGATAGCTCTCTATTAGATGTAATTTTTCTTTTCTATTAGATGTAAATTTCCTTAAAACTATACAAAGTTTTAGATTAATAATTAAAAATATATATTTCAAAATCTTCTGAATTATCATCTATCAATATACCACCTTATTTATTTAATGTGGATCTCTGTGTGTGTCTGTGCATGTGTATATGTGCATGTACAAGCATCTGAGCATGTCATATGAGTATAGGTTTCTTTGAGGCCAAGCTTATTACATTGCCTATAGTGGAGATATTGACCATTGTGAACTTCTCGACGTGAATGCTAGGAACAAACTCTGATCCTCTACAAGAGCAGCAGATAATTAACTGCTGAGCCACCTCTTTCCCTTCCCTAATTTCTAAAATAACAGTATCTTTATATATCTGTTGTGTGTACATCATCTATTACTTTATTTTTGAAGCAATTGTATGCATATGACTGTGTCACTAAAATGCCCTTAAGGGTGCCAATTATTTCCATTTTACCATTGTTATTAAAATTCCAGAATGTCATGGATGTGAAAAGCCAAGGTAGGGAGGTGTAATGTGGGAGAATTTGAAAGAAGAAAAGGAAAGGGGGAAGTATAATAATAATATAAAACAAAATAAATAATTTTTAAAACATTGCTGACTTTACATGGAATCATTTCTACTAATTGTTTCCCCAAATTCCTTTTTCTCATTTTTGTTATTTATATAATTACTTTGATCATATTCATTTTTTCTTCTCTATGTTTGCCTCCATCACCTTCCCTAGCCTCCTTTTGTGTTTTTTTTTCTTATTTAAACATATCAAATATAGTACATTCTGCTTCTTTGTTCTTGGATGTTTGTCCTTCCATTGAAGCATGCTAAGCTCAGGAGAAGTGGAATCCTTAAAAAATTCTAACTCCTCTTCTTCCAGAAGCTATCAATTGCTAGTATTTCCTTGGTTAGGAGTGAGAATTGAGTCTATCTCCCTCTGCTATGCTGGTAATCATTTCAAAAGTATTTTTTTGTTTTTCAACTTTTTACAGACTTTGAGATTTTTATGTCATGCATCCCAAACTCCCTCACCTTTCCATTTCTCCAAATCCATCCTCTATCCTTGCAACATATCCTCAAAAAGGAAATACAAATAAAAATAAATAAATAAACAACTCATCTTGCTATGGAAGATGGGGTATGTCCCCCACACACAATATATCCATTTGGCTAAACAGCTATACGTACAAAAGTTCATTATCATGAATCATTGTTGTGGTGTGAGGCCTCCAGCTTCTTCTATACTATCAATACTGATCCTCACTGAGACTCCTCTCAGATATCCTATTTTCATTTCATGGAAATCTTGCTGCTTTGGTTCTGTAGGACTGTTTCCTTCATGCATTCTACAACTCCATAGACAAGTTAGATGCTGGCCAACTCAAAGCTCTAAATCTAGGCCTGGATGGTAGCTGAGGTGGTTAGTCTGCCAGTTCTCCCACTCTCACACCCTCCCTTGTGGCCAGCTCTTTTATGCTACTTTGGTGAAGCCTGAAGCTAGCTCATTGGCTGTAACCTCTTAGGGCCAGATTTTCCACAATACCCAGGTTAAGGGTGGGACCATCTCTGCACAGCCCTAGGACAGTAACATATCCCTGATGGCAGCCTGACTAATTGAAGGCTTTATCTACTCTGCCTTTCACAGGGCCTGCTCTCAGAGGATAAGGTAGACACTATTCTTACCCAATTGTGAACTTGAGAGCTAAAGTAATAACTAGCTTTGGAAATATATGCAAACAGGTTCAACACTGAAAGAAATGTTAAGGATGTAACCAACTATTTAATGATTAATTTGAGGCCCACTTAATAGTCAAACCCATATACTGGGGTCTTAGACCTGTGACTATATGGGCCATAGGCCTTTTAATAGAAAGTTCTTCTATTGATATGTTACATATGCATATTATTGAATCAATTCCTAATGATTTGTCATTATAACTATAGATAAGGGCATCTTTCAAACCTTATCAGGGAAATTTAATGTTTGCCTCAGATGGTCAATAATATAATGCCACAATGTTCTCAAAGTTCAGAGAATTAGACAGTGGAGTACTCAGTCTTACATAGGACATCTGTACCAGACTCTGTTCTCCTAAGAATCAGGAATATTTCTGAAAGAATGATGAGAATTTATTCTAGCCAGAGGTAGGGGATGATTTCAAGAAAACAGTATCTTATAGATACAACAAGACAGTTGTGCACATGAACTTCTAACAGTTGTGATAGCATATTTAAGATCTGTGTAAGTAAGAGTAGAGGACACCCAGACAATTCCCACCTGCCACCACGCAGCATGTGCATTAAAAGGATACCTAGAGGCACAGGAGTCACTAAGATGAGCACATATGTGATAGAGAGATGAAGAGAAAGAAAAGCAGAACAGTATGTTCACAAAGAAGAGAGGTGCAAATGGAGATGCAGGGTTAGTGAGGAACAGCCTCTGTGAGTAGGCTGTGCTGTCACCTAGTGAGGTCCTCACCCATGCTGCCCCACCAAGGAGCATGGCTGGGTCTGTGACCCTGCAGCACTGGGGATCTTTTTATATGTTTATGGCCCATGTTATCCCCAAAGACAATTGTTACCAATGCAGACATTGTAGGTATTTCTGCTCAGATGGAAGGGTTTCCTGGGACTAGGAAGTCCAGGAAACATACAGCTCTGAGAGAAAAAGGAATCCCAGTGGAGGTACATCCTGAGACATGATGACACAGGAACCACACAGCTCTGAGTTAGGACAGTGTGGAAGGACATCCTTAGACATGAAAACTCAGGTACCTTACAGTTCTGGAGTGGGAGAGTATCCCAGAAAAAGGACATCCTGAGACATGTGAGCTCAGGAACCACATAGTTTTAAGAGAAAGTCTCCTTAGCAGAGGTCTTGAAGGTCTCAGGCAAGGTATGTCCAGCTGAGTTGAGGAGCTCAGAGACCTTCATTTCTTCCCTTTTTGGCTTCTTCCAATGAGTCAAACCAGGCAGAAAAATCTCTAGAATGAGATTTATTGTAGAGTCCAAGCTGTAGAGGGATGAAACTAGGAATAGCTGGCCTCTGCTCCTGTGAGTGGACAGCCTGGAACTGGACAAAGGGGCAGTGCCTATGTAGGACAAAGGGGGCAAAGCTCAGGGCAGAGATTTCTGAAGAGGGGATTGGTGGGATTTAAAATCCTGAGCTTGGAATACTAAGGGATTGGTGGGTTTCTTGTTCAGGGATTGGTGTTTTTCCTGCTTAGTTATTGTTGGAATTTTGTGGGAAGTTTAGGAATTGGTGTTGTCCTGCTACAGCATTGGTGATTTTTTTTTTTTTTTTTTCTTTTTTTTTTTTTTTTTTTTTTGCCCAACGTTTCCCTGCATCAGGCCAACAGGTTAGGGTGGGGAAGAAAATATAAAAACAAATAATGTGAAACATCTTTGTGACTAGTCAAGAGACATGTACTGTGAAGCCAAAGCATCACCAAGGAATGTATAAGATCCCAATTTCTATCAATGGCAATGCAAGGAGAACTACAGATGCTGTAATAAGATGTAATTACAGAAAAGAAGTTTGAATTTTATGATGTTCTGAACTAATGATTGAATAATATTTGATCATATAAATGTTAAAGAGATTTGAAAATCATAATAAAACAAATTTAGGAACAGAAAAGGTAATTATACATTAGCCAGCAAAAGAGTTTGAACATAATTAGCTCAATTTGACCCTCATTGTTTCCTTCCTTAGTTACCATTCTTTTGTAATGAACAAAAAATATACCTTTTTTTTTTTAAGGCTGAAAACATTACCACAGTGTTTCAAAGAACTCAAAGATGTTTAGATATGTTGTAGCATGAGGAGCTTCCAGTCCTTTAGTTGTTGATTCACTTCTGTGCTTAAGTATAGAATCGGTGAGAACAAGATAGATGTCTCCAAAAGGAAGTTGTCTTTCACATTTGAAATAAGCATAATTTCATAGGGGAGGAAATTTGTACTTGATTTAAATGTGATGCCCTATAGACTAATCTGTTTACATGTCTAGTCACTAGTTAATGAAGCTTGGAAAGAACTAGGCTATGTGGCCATGTGGGAGAAGGGATGTCACTGGGAATAGGCTTCAAAAATCTATGTCTGGACCGGTCTCTCTGTCTCTGTTTCTCTACCTCTCTTACCTCTCTCTCTCTCTCTCTCTCTCTCTCTCTCTCTCTCTCTCTCTCTCTCTCTCTCTCTGTGTGTGTGTGTGTGTGTGTGTATGTGTGTGTGTGTGTGTGTGAATGTATGTGTGTGTGTCTTCTCTATGAATTGGGATATAAAACTCACATCTATTCCTTGAATATTAAGCCTTTCTGCTTCCAAGTGTGATAATCATGGACTAACCCTTTGAAAGTATGAGCAGGACCCCAGTTTAATGCCTTACCTTATGAGTTTTCTTAATAGTATTGTTTATTCACAGCAATAGTACAGAATTAAGTCAAAATTGGTACCAGGAAGAAGTGTATTCTATTTAAAAGTCTACCCATGCTGTTGTTTAGAGAAATATTGAAGGCTTTGAGACTTTAGACTAAAAAAGTGCTTGAAATCTGTTAAGGTTTTATTGCTGTTAAGAGAGAGATGCCATGACCATGGTAAATCTTTTAGAGAAAAGCATTTAATTGGAGCTGGCTTCCATTTCTCATTGTCATCATGGCAGAAATCATTGCAGCACACAGGCAGAAATGGTGCTGGAGAAGAAGTCAAGAGTACTACACAATTGAATCAACAAGCCTGACTTGAGCATCTAAAACTCAAAATTCACTCTTAAGGACATTGTTCCTCCAATGAGGCCATACCTATTCCAACAAAAGCCCATCTTCTAGTAGGGCCACTACCTATGAGCCTATGAGGGACATTTTCATTTAAACAACCACAAACCCTTTAAAATAGGGCTTAAATTGTCCTCCCAGTAGAAGTAAAGATGACAGTAGCATTCAGGGCCTTTCAAAAGATGCAGGACTGTCTTTAGAGCTTTCAGAGGGGAGGAATATTAGCAAACAGCCTAGAGATCATTCCTATGATATTTTGGCAAAGAATGTGGATGTTTCTTGTTCTGTTGTTTTGTTCTTGTTATGTGCTTATTTGACATTTTAAAGCAGACTTGACCTCACAGCATTCCTCAGTCCCTATCTGTTACAGGGTCTGGTTGACATCCTCCAGCCCTACCCTAAATTATTTCAGCCCAGGTTCTGAAGTTGTCTTTCCCTATATAATCTATCCATTTTGGTTACTGTCCCCTTTCTTCTACCCTTAAATGGAATAACAAGGTAGTTCTTGTAAAGATCCTACACAACCAAACTTCCAGTTTGTGAGAATGAAGTAAAGGAAAACTTAAAAAGCACAAGAAACTAACAAGAAGATAAATCTTATTCAAATGCAAGTAAAAGAATGTCTAAGATCCAGCACTAGGAAGAAGAACTTAGTAGCACTTGGCATTCTGGCTTTAGAGTTCATTAAATAAAGAAAAAGAAAATAATTAATAACACAATAAAAAAAAGAAAGGTACAGAAAAGGATTATGGAAGCTTCCTTCAGTTAAGGAAAACTTTTTAGGCCAAGAGTTTGACAAGGCTTTCCTTGTATATCAGCTAAGAAAGGTCATTGCAATGAAGCTATTTAGGTGAAACCTGATTTGGAGACCTCTAGATGTTGGAAATGACAGATAAGGGATATTTTCAATGGAGAGCTGCAGACCTGATGGGGAACCAGCAGGTGAGAGGTGTGTTTCACTCAACAATGGTAGAATTAGTTATAGTTCTGACATCAGTAATCAAGATAAAGAATGTGGAGTTTGTCCTGCTAGCTTTTAGTCTTGATTTGTTCCACTAATTCCTCGTTATGCTCTCTGTCCTCTCTTTTCAAATGACAATGTCTAATCTTTTTCATTGTGTATTGGAAATATGTGATCTGTTTCAATGGTTACTTTTATAGTAGATTAAAGTTCAAAGAACTCCTTGAGTCTCAGAAGAGACTCTGGAGATTTTAGAGCTATTGAAACTGAAAGATAGAGGACTTCTAAAATTGGACTAAATGTATTTTACATATGACAAGGCTGTAGGCCTGTGGGAGCATGGGGTAGAATGTTGTGCTTTGAATGAGAATGGAGTTATAAACTCATATATTTGCATTCTTAATCCTTACTTGATGAACTGTTTTGATGGCATGACTGTTGGAGAAAGTCTGTCATTGGGATTGGGCTTTGTGATTTACAAAGCTCATGATAGGACTGATCTTTCTCTGTCTCTCCATCTCTATCTCCCAGTCTCTCCCTGTCTCTGTCCCTGCCCCTCCCTCACTCCCTCCCCCTCTATAGGCATCCCATAGTTCAGTGGTTTATTTTATGAATTGCCTTGGTTATACTGTCTCTTCACTGCAGTAGAACCATAACTATAACAAGAACACA
>JADRCC010551436.1:0-10146 GCA_019843855.1 Hylomyscus alleni
AGTTGTGGCCCACACCTTTAATCCCAGCACTTGGGAGGCAGAGGCAGGCAGATTTCTGAGCTCGAGGTCAGCCTGGTCTACAGAGTAAGACCAGGACAGCCAGGGCTACACAGAGAAACCCTGTCTCAAAAAAACAAAAAACCAAACCCCCAAAAACAAACTAAATCAAACAAACAAATAAGACAAACAAACAAACAAAATGCAACAATAAATTCTTCTTTGCTAATAAAACTTGAATAAGCAAAGCATCTGAATGAAGAAAACTCAGAATAGTATATAATTTTATAAGATAAGCATCTATAGAATTAAGTGAGTAATAACGGTTTCTGGTAAGTAATTCCAGCTTTTTATTTTTTTATTTTTTTTTTTGGATTTTTCGAGACAGGGTTTCTCTGTGTAGCTGGCTGTCCTGGAACTCACTCTGTAGACTAGGCTGGCCTTGAACTCAGAAATCCGCCTGCCTCTGCCTCCCAAGTGCTGGGATTAAAGGCGTGCGCCACCACTGCCCGGCTTAATTCCAGCTTTTTAGTAATAGATTAATCATGATCTTATCCTTGAAGTCAATCATCTTGCTGGCTCATTGATCCTCCCTTACATACTTAGACTAAGTTCTTCACCAGAACTAACACTTAGCTTCTAGGACTTTAGAGCAATTTAGTGTCACACTTCAAAGGACTCTTTTGAACAGTTTGTTTGTATGCATGGATGGTGTGAGATATTTAAATGGATGTCATTTGTCCTATATAAATGACTTTTGGAAATTGTGGAGTTTTATTTTTCTTTTCTCTTCCTCCCTCCCTCCCTCCCTCCCTCCCTCCCTCCCTCCCTCCCTTCCTTCCTTCCTCATTTATTTATTTTTTGTTTATGGAGTTGTTTTTTGAGTACACTTTAGGTATCTGCAGAAACACCAGAAGAAGGCGTCATTCTCAATACAGATTGTTGTCAGTCACCATGTGGTGGCTGGGAATTGAACTCAGGACTTCTGGGAGACCAATCAGTACACTTAACCACTGAGCCATCTCTCCAGCCCCTGCAGTTTCTTAGTGTCTTCTATGTAGTTTTATTATCTAAAAGCTGAAGACAAAATAGAAAAAATAGAATATACATCATTCCTCCCTTAAAAATACAAGATGATTACTTTTGAGCACTTAGAGTTAACTTATTCCTGTTATTGTTGATTATGCCTTTGTTCATTAATAGCTATCTCTACTTATAAGCATTGGATAGTGTAGCTCAAATTATGAAATAACAGGTTTCTATCGCACTAGATATTAATTCATAAGCAGGCAACTCTGTCTTAGAATATTCAGTTCTGTTTCATATATATATTTACATAATAAAACTATATATATATAGTTTTATTACTTATAGTAATTTATTATTTATAGTTTATATATTATATATATATATATACAACAGTCATGTAATTACTCAGTTTTACCTAAATGTAAGTCTCTAGGTGAATCACATCATCAAAGAAAAGGTGAAAGAAAGTGGAGGGCATGGTAGGGATATACCCAAGAGTGCACAGAAGCCAGAGCATCCTCACTGCAGACACAGCTTCTGAAAAGGAGAACTGAAAAGCCTTCACACACGAGAGGAAGGCATCAGGACTGTGGACCAAAGATATGCAGAGCCTCCAGACCAAACCAGAAACACGTTTCTTTCTTTTCCAGAATTCCAGTATCTGTCCCTGATTGAGTTTATCCAAGCAAATCTACATGGGCTCCTATGACTCATTTAAGGGGATACATTAATAATAGAAATAATAATAAAAATACTCTTAACATGCTGCATAAAATTTTAATGACATATCCACTTCTTAACTTCTTAGGCTTTTGTTTGTTTTGTTTTGTTGGGAATGTGAAGACTGAGCAGTGAGGAAAAGGCAGACCCAGACCTACTCTTAGCTCCTCTGCCTGGCTTTCATTGACATGAGTGTTGGAAAGGACAATAGTTAAAGCTCAAACCAAAAATATTGCTATGTGAATAATTGAATAATTGGTGTTTGCCAAAGCAAGTTTTTGTTCCATCCCCTTTTTAGACACAGCTCAACTAGAGTATTTTAATTGCACAAAGTTTGAGTATAATTTCAATCTATTTATAATTAAAACAATCACATAAACCAGGAAATAAAAGGATCTTTGGAGAGCAACTAGTAGTAATAAATCTGTCAAGACCAAGTAAAGGACACATTACACCAAAAGACAAACCTTTATGCTTTGCCAAATATTGAAACATACAAATACCCTTCATGCATGAGCTGTGTATATTTAAGAAGCAGTGATGACATGGGCTATTTTGACAGCTCTTCAAAATATCCTTTTTTGGAGTTATTTGTTTCTGTGACAATCCTAAAACACTAACAACCCATGCCTATTCTCAAACACCACTAGATATCACAGATAGTGTAGACTTCAATATTTAACTCAGGAAACATTTATTCTAGTGAGGAGAAGTGAGATTGGATTCCTAAATTTATAAATTGTGAAAAATTATCCAATAATTATCCAAAAATTATCTTCTATAAGATTTGGTATTGTCTTGTGTGTATTTGTTCAAATAATACCTTTCAACCAACTTTTTGGAAAGACAGTGAAGTTATGAATGAGACTACTCTGGACATTAAAGATACTTTAGGATACCTAATTTTTAAGAAATGTTGTGATAAAGTAGCTGTACTATTTAGATGTAAAAAAAATCATGCAACACTCTTCCTTAGATATTTTTGCTATGCTAGTGCATTGGTCTTATAATGGAGCTGAGCTGTAACAGATGAACACACACTTTCCAGGTGAAAGTGCAGAGAATTTCAGACAAAAAAAAAAAAAAAAAACAAAGCAGAGAAGCTTGACATGAATCACTGCTATATATTTTCAGTATGATGTGAATGGCAAATAAATGAAGGCTTTTAGTGTAATAAGTCTGAAAAGCTTAACATGAGGATCCTGGACTAGAAGTTCACAAGTTAAGGGGTTCGTGGTTTACCACTTAGCTATGGAAAGCGTGTGACTAACAGCAGGAAACATGAACACATTCGTGTGCCAGATGGAGTATGGGCAGATGTGCATTAGGTGTGTTAAGGCACAGGGTGTAACTGGGTAAAGACTGTGGCCTGTGAGTATGGTCACGTGACTTTTACTTTACACTAGACAAGGTGCGTGGGGCTGCTCGGGTGATCTGCAGGTGGATCCAAGGCCTGATATCTGGGTGTGAGCTGATGGAAGTGAGAAGGGGGATCTATATAGGGTGTTGATGTCTTTGATATTATTCAGGGAGGAAACTTGGAAACTTTGGAATAATTACGAGGTTCTTCTAGTCTTTAATTAGTTTAATTTGTAGTGCTTGGGAAATATACAGGTACGACATCCAGTTTAAAAGTGAAAATGTGAGTTCAGAGCTCAGGATAAAGGTCTTAGAAGTGTCAGCAAAAAAAAACCCCTCCGTGAGATGGAACCCATCCCTGACACGGCTTGGGTGGCAAGAATGTGAGACTAGATGGGTCAGAGACCTAGGGTAAGACCAAATGCTACTGTTCTGCTATAGGTACTTAGCAATAAAAATGACTTCTAATGACATTCTGCTATGCTCATAGGTCAGTGCCTTGCTCAGACATCGTCACCAAAGTTTTCTTCTACAGCAGATGGGAACAGATACAGAGGCCCAGAACCGCACAGTGTATACACCCAGTCTGAAACGATGTCTCCATCAAATCTCTCCCCTTGAAGCTCAGGAAACCCTGCGGAAGAGGAGATAGAAAGATTGTAAGAGCCATCTGAGATGTAAGACACCATGGAAACAGGACCTTCTACAGCGGCGGGACTGACACGCATACAAACTCACATAGACTGTGGCAATGTGTACAGGGTCTGCATGAGCCTAATCCAGAGTGGGTCCCCTGGAGAGAGGGAGTGGACACAGGCTCATAGCCCTCACACAAGTTATCTCCAATTGATAACTGCTTGCAAAGCAAAAAATAAAGTGTTTTTTTTCTTTTTCATTCTCATAATGGAGTCTCAATGGATATATACAAACCATTCTGAAATTCAAGGCCCCGTGGCCCGCAGTAGACAGCCAACACAAATTGAACGCAGTGGTGTTTTCAGAGGCTATTTGCTATTTGTTCGATCCACAGTGCTGTGAAGGAGCATTTTAGCTATTTCAGCCTTAGAGGCCTTCTGCATGTATATTATGGTTTCCAGTTTTGTGTTTTAAAGGGATTTATGTGTGAACATGTGTGTCTCTGTGTCTGTATGTGTTTCATGTGCTTTCTCTTTGAATTTTTTCTCGTTTGTCTTTACATATTTTAATATGGTTGTTTTTACTTTATCTTACTTTATTTTTTAGATGTCTGCTTGTTTTCTAGTAAGGCAGAGAAAGAAAGGGTCTGGATTTCAGTGGGAAGGGAGGTAGGAGTGTTCCAGGAAGATTTGGGAGGGGTAACTATAATCAGAATATAATGTATTAAAAATCATTTTTAATAAAAACAATAGAGAGAGAAGAAGTATCAGCAATGTGTGGGATGATGTGATCCCAGACTGGTGTGAAGAGTGATTGCTAAATAAACGCCACAAACAAAACCTAAAACTCTCACTGAAGACGAGGAAGGGAATCAGAAATGACAAAAAAAGAGAGAGATTTAAGAAGCTATCCAGAGATTTATCATGATGATCACCAGAAAGGTCAGTGATGATTTTCATAACTCTTCACAGGCACTCACAATCAATTCTGGAAAAAAAGATTAAAGAAAATAGCATGGTTGCCTTGTATTTTTGATGTCTTGAATAAATAGTTATTTTTATTTATGTGTATGTAAGACTGCCTGCTTGTCTGCCTGGGCACAGTGCTCAAGGAGGCCAGAAGAGGAAAGTGCATACCCTGGAACTGGAGTTGTGGGAAGTTGTGAGCCACCATGTGGGAGTTGAGTACTGAACCCAGACCCCTGCAAGAACAGCAAGTGCTTCTAAACACCGAGCAACCTCTCCAGCCTGGCCATATGTATTTTGAAAGAGATGTGTATCTGGAAATGACAGGTGTTCATGAGAAGTCCCAGCTGTTTGGATGCAGGCTGTTCTTCAGTTCTTCTATTTGAACACTGTCAACATTCTCTCTTGTTAAGTCACTAGTAGTTTATGACGTTTTGCAAGATCCCTTGTTTGTGAGCACATTTCTACCTCAAAAATCATTTAATTCTTTTATACATGAAGAAAAATTTTCTTTAACAGGAAAAATGAGACCAGGCATGGATTAGGAAATCTGGAAGAGAACTGAGTGTGTGTGAACTTGACACAGGCTGGGGTTATCACAGAGAAAGGAACCTCCCTTGAGGAAATGCCTCCATGAGATCCAGTTGTAAGGCATTTTCTCAATTAGTGATCAAGGGGGAGGGCCCATTGTGGGTGGTGCCATCCCTGGGCTGGTAGTCCTGGGTTCTATAAGAAAGCAAGTGGAGCAAGCCAGGGGAAGCAATCCAGTAAGCAGCACCCCTCCATGGCCTCTGCATCAGCTCCTGCCTCCAGGTTGCTGCCCTGTGTGAGTTCCAGTCCTGACCTCCTTTGGTGATGAACAGCAATGTGGGAGTGTAAGCTGAATAAACCCTTTCTTTCCCAACTTGCTTCTTGATCAAGATGTTTTGTCCAGGAGTAGAAACCCTGACTAAGACACGTGGCTTATAATTTAACAAAGGATTTAGAGATTTTAATAATGGGAAAACTTATAAGTGTGCACAGAGGGTCAGTAACAATTGATTTACACTGAAGCCTATTTTGCACTTAATAAACTCCAAACCAACATTTACTCAACCGAAAAGGCAAACAAAAGGTTTCCTGGACACACCAACACAGGCATATATGATGCCATGTTGAGAAAGGGAATAGAGTACACATTTAGTATTATATTGAAATTTCAGGTGTTGTTAGAAAAAGAATAGAAGGCCCTGCTACATTGTGATTACAGTCTCAAATGACTTCCACTCTTGTACTTCATTACATGAAGAAAACCATGTTCCTGGTGCTCTGTGTTATCTCAGAGTCTTCACACAAGCTCAAGAGACCCTAATGGAGAGGCTTCACACTAACCTGGACATTATACATACTTCTCAGATATGCCAAACACATTTCCACAACATTTCTGTTTCTTTGTTTGCAATGTGCTGCACAGATTAGTAGACGAGACTTTTTGAATCATTTATCACAATAGTCATAAGCAGATCATGGCCAGAGAAGTGTTATAATATGAATAATTAAAAATGTGTGCAACCATCAAACTGACTACATTTACACTTATTTTTGAATCTAGATACAAACTAAAATATTGGTGTTTTTCTAGGAAGTGAACACTTCTAGATGATTTGTAATTTATGACTTGAGTCAGGAGAAAAAAGGATCTCTAGAAAGCAAATATTTTAGGAAAGACTGAGATCTTCTTTTCTAAATTTACAAAACTTTTCTTACAATAGTCAACAATGTGAAGCTTATGTTATGCTCCCAATATTAATAAACAGTTTTATTTGGAAAATATGCATGTACAAAGATGTGCTCATGGTACAGGCTGGTGTTATTACTATAAAGTCTTTCTTTGGTGGCAATGATCAGTTTTCCACTTAAAGCAATATGATACTGAACTAGAAATGATATTCTTCCTGAAGCTTTCGCTGAGCTTTGTGGTTCTTATGGTCTAGTCCGGTACCACAATCTTCTTTTTTGAAGTCTACTCTTTATTAATATGTCTGAAAAAAATATTTTAAAAAGTTATCTTATGGAACTACTTACACAAATTATGTCTGATACGTGTACAGGTTTGAACCTGTACGTCTTAAAACCAATGAGACTACAGAGTCTGAGAGTTAGTGTTAAGGGCGGTCTGGATTACAGCAGAGGTTTCTTAGGACCCTGTAATACCCTCAGGCCATGTCTACTGTTTTGTCTACACTTTCTTGACCTGTGCCGTTGTTCACTTATTGTGGTGATCTATCAGCGTGAGTGTTTCACAAATAGCCCTTAAGTTTTGTTTTCTTAATTCAAACTTAGACAGGCCTTTCTTAGTTTAGTGTTTTTAAAGTAGCCACCTGCACTTGCTACTTTTAAAACCTCAAAGCTGCCTTCCATTTTACCATGTTCTATCCTAGCCTTTACCTCCTCGTGTACTTCTTGGTGGCTTTTCCTCATGGAAGCTTCAGTTTCCCTTCACTGCCTAGCTTTTTCTTCATTTTCAACTTTACTTTAGGGTCAGGAGCATCTCCTCTGTTTTGAGTTCAGATAACACATTCTTTGTTATTTTTAAAAAGTGTAAGCAAATACATTTTTTTTAGAACATTTCAATGTACCACAACCTTGCTAAATTTTGATACTATTGTCTATTTCTTGTATATTGAAATAAAGTCAAGGACAACAAAGGAAACCACTGAAGATTTAAGAAACTGCAATTCTAACCTAGTAGGTGGTCAGATTCAAGCTGAACAGCTGCTTAGCCGAATGTAAACAGTCGAGATTATGGGAAAACTGTCTTATTTCACACTTAGTTAAACAGACTGGGTGACAGACTATCACATGGGATCTTTAAAGTTTCAAGCTCGCTTTCCATATAACAAAGCCCCCAATCATATAAAGTTTAGAGGCTATACAACTGGAGAGGATGGCCAACCAGTCTGACTGAAGCAGTGCTTGTCCAAGGAGCATATCATTTAAAGGATGTTAGTGGGTAATTGGCCTTGGATTTTGAGTCAGTGTCAGGTAAGGACCTCATTATTAACAGCATCTACTTCCTGAATGACTCTAATACGTTGCTCTGGATGTGTGTGGTTGTTGTTAATGCTGTGATTATGTAACTCAATGAATTTTAGTAATTCACAGCTCCTGGGACAAGCTTAGCTTTTTGCTTTCATGAGTCAGATTGACAAATGTTTACAATGTATATAAAGCATAGTGTATAAACTTGAAAGAAATCGGCACACACAGGCTAAGATAAATTAGGTATGCACAAATTTTGATGAAGAACAGATGTGGTAAGTATGTTACAAAAAAGCTGTCTAGGTCCGTGATAGAAACTCTTAAGGTTGAGTAGATTATCACTAATTAGAGAGGAAGAGGGTCTGAGAAGCCACTGTTTTAGGCAGCAGAAACAACAAGAGCAAGAGTCAGGGCACATTTCAGTGAATTATAAGTTACTCCCTGTGCTTGGACATTAGAGTATCAACATATCGTACTTACTTATTGGGAGCCAATCCTAAAAGCTATGATGGGTTTCTCCTATTTACTAAGTTGTGAGACTGGGTTATAAAGCAAGACACAAAGCACTTTTGCTATAACTACCTGTGGTACAGAAGGGAAGAATTATAGGTAATTGCTTTTTGATAGGGAAACTTACAACTATTAAACCTTCTAAGGGATGGAGCTGTTGGACAGCTTCATGGATGTATAGTTAAAACATTGAACACAATATCTTTTAACTTAGAACGTTATTTGATTGTGGCAGCCCTTCCCTATAGTGACGTCTTCCTTCCAGGGGTTACAGATTTATTGACTATCTGCATAGAAAATTTCTATTTTTGAAATGGATATTGTTAAAAATGAAAACACACATGTGCACACACATACAAATAATGTTTAGGTAGTTGCTAGTGATTTTTTTTTTTATATTAAGCGTATTGACTCCCAAGACTGTTAGGTGGGTTTTGGTCTGAGCTCTAACCTTTTACAAAGGGTTTGCTGTCATCGTTCTTAATCTTATATCAAAATGACTTGGTGAGCTGAAAAGTTAGCAGCTTGCTTCAGACACATATGAGATGTGGGATCATGGAGCAATGTCTTACAACAGAAAAAGTCAGAGCTGACATCCAGTGATCAGCAACAGCAGACATCCGAACAGGGCTGTGTAGAAAGAGACTTGCAGATAAGAGAGCTCTACACTATAGACTCCCTTAGTCTTACTTGGGGAACCCCAAGTTAACTCAGGAGGCAGAAATAAGAACACAGATAGATCTTGAAGCCTCTGGCACCTGCGGCTACTGCAAATATTTAGCAGAGCCTACCTTCTAAAGCTATTAATAAAAACATCTCACTAAAGGCCTGTTTCTGCCAGTTATTTTCCTTTACACTTATTCTCAACTTTTAAGAACATACGCCAAAGCATGCTACCAGCCAGGAAAAGGCTAATCAGGATCAGTTACTATTCACACATGGAGCCATCAGACTGTGAACACCAGGCTTGTCTACTAACTGGCGCAGTTCATTATTTCTCATGAAAGTTAAGATGCATGAATCCTGACACATGACCAAATCACTACTGGTTAAAACGAGACTTGCATGAGGTCCAATATCTGACTTTTATATGTAGAGCTATCAACAGAATTCAGATGCAGAGTTCCCACAGAGAAAACACTTACTTCCCTGTTGAATGGAAAAGAGGAGAGAACTTCATAAAGATAAACCAAACTAAAGTTCCAGAGCGTAATCTTGGAGAACACTGTCCTCAGCTTTTTCTTCACTGTGTGTATGGGGGCGGGATGTAGGCAAGGGGAAGGAAATGATGCTTTTGGCGCATTCTAAAGTGAGATATGTCATCACTTTCAATGGCTTAGAGATTTGAAACAAATACAACTATCAACACATACATAGGAAAGGGTTTATATTTAATATTGTTTCCTTTGGAAAGTTCTGGTTTTCCAGCTCCAATTTGTCCCACCGCTAGGTTGTTTTGGTTCACTCTGATTTACTGCTGAGTTCATGCAGCTCTTGTCTCTCCTGTTCTAAGGGGGGATGAAGTCGTTGATTTCAGCTCTACGACGGTGGCAGTGTGTGGCCCAGTGGATGATAACCCCAGCTATAGACTGCTGAGTCTGCACAGTCTGATACAGAGTACAATGACAGGAATTTAAGTAAGTGTGTCACAGAGCTTGTGCTTCCCCAGAGATAGTTGGGTGAATGATGAGGAAACGCCCTGATGTTCTTAGTGATGTATTTAAAGCAGTCACACTCCCACCCTCTGCTCCCTTGTTACATGGTCATTTTTATTTCCATTAAAAACAAAAACAAAAAACAAAAAACAAAACAAAACAAAACAACAGCAACAACAAAAACACCAGGTAGTTTGAGTTTATACAAATGGATTGTTCTATACTTGCAAGGGCGGGAAATGGTTCTTTAAAGC
>JADRCC010551438.1:0-12267 GCA_019843855.1 Hylomyscus alleni
TGTTTTAATTCTCCTCTGTGTCTTTGGTCACTGTGGACCTATTGGGAAGCAGGCAGGCTATAGCATTTCTTTTCCTGTTTTTTCAATTCCTTTATTTCTTTTAAAGTTAATTTTTGTTGGCAAGAGCAAGGCAATATAATATTATTCTCAGTAAAATTATTTTCTTAAACAGAGAAGTTATTTTTGACATTGAATTCAGACAAATCTCATGCTTGATCCTCCAAACAAAAGTCTGTTTAAGAGCATGAAGAAGGCATTGGCCAATGTGTGTAGGTTCTGAGACATTTCCAAAACATGGTTGATCATGATTTAACTAGTAAACAATGTAGGACTCATTTTTTTCTCAATAAAATATATAGTATTTTCTTAGATAAAAATAGCACATGTGATTTTGGAAGTCTAATATCATTTTGCCTAGTGTTTATGAATTTTAAAGGAATGAAAAATTGTACTGCTAATAATTTCTGTGTATGAAAACTGCATGGAGGAAAAAGAAAATTCTAATTTTTGAAACAGGTGAAAGACACTATTCAAATTTACATCTGAAAATCAAAACTAATAATATCTTTACGGCTAATAAAAAATCACAGGAGAAAAAAACATTTAACAAGGAAGTTGTGGAAATTATTTTATGATTTTTATTTTATTTTATAATTTTATAATTTTATTTTATAATGAGAACCCCAAATGCATGTCAGAATTCCAGAGACTGTCAAAGTATCAGAGAAGGGAAATTTTTACAATGTGTGTTGGTTTCTACACACTTAAATGCTCTAGAATTAGGACACATTATTCAATCATTGGCATTTTAAAGTTGTTTGTGGTAATCATGAAAAACAAAATGGTATGTGGACTGAGTTAACTATATACGTTCAAATCCTTGCTATAAAGCAAAGAGATTATTAAAGAGAGACTTTCAGGAAAAACATTGAGCATAGTTGTTTTCTGAACAATTCTCACTTGAATATTTTGAGGAAAATCAAGTAAATGTCAGTATCTATGTATGTAGAGAGGATGTCTATGTTTGAAGCAAATATCAAGAGGGAAAAAAAGCAGACCTTCATGCAGCAAAGAGCATATGCAATGGTGCACAGAAGGCTGGGCCACTTACAGAAATATGCACACAAATAAGTATTCATTTAAGTGCTCCCAAGACAAAAAAATAGAATCTAGAAAATAACGAGTGGAAACTGTCAAGAATGCTCTAACAAATATATTTTATTTATATAATCATTTTGGGTACATACAAAATTTATATTATAAAACTCACTATGTAAGATTTATAATGTGTTAATGAGCTTTAACATATTAAAATATAAAACCAGACAGCTAGCATATTTTGTCTTTTGTACTGCTAAGAGGCATAAAGTATATTTTACATTTTATGTTATATTACAAGTAATGATGAGAACATAATGTGAAAATACTAGATGGATAATATGCAAGGACTACTATGATAGCAGAAATAAATAAGGAGCTACAAAGAAATACAAAGTGATATTTTTTTGTTAACAGAAAAGATAGCAGATAAAACGTTTTTTACAGAATCCTTTTCAACATGATTAAGAGCAGACATTATAAGTATCAAGAGAGAGGGACATAATTTTGAAGATATGTGAAAATGCAGCAAGGATTTTTGAGAGAACAAAGTACAGAATTTCCTCTTTTCAGGCATACTTGTTTATTATACTGATACAGAAAATATGCTGGAAAGAGCAAATTTAGAAAAAAAAAAACAGAAAAGACAAGAGAACTGAGAGGATGTAAGCAGGCTGTAATTCCCTTGAGAAATGTGTGTGTGGAGATTTCTCAAAATACAGTTTTTACTTAAGGCCAAATGGAATTTTTCAGCTAGAGAAAAAGAAGCTCAGGGGGAAAATGTTACTTGAACAGAGGAATTATAACTGTTAAGAAAAAAAAATTCAGAATACACATTAACAAGTTAGAAGAGCTATGTGTGTGTGTGTGTGTGTGTGTGTGTGTGTGTGTGTCTGTGTGTGTGTGTGTGCCTGTATGCTGTATGTTTGTGTGTATTTGTGTGTGTGTTTGTGTGCCTGATGCTAAGGAAATTACTAGGGTACAATATCTTTACAAGATATTTTTTTACTAGTTATTTTATTTATTTACATTTGAAATGTTAACCCCCCTTCTCCGCTTCCCCTCTACAAAGCCCCTATCCCATCCCACCTTCCCCCATGCTTCTATGAGGGTGCTCCCTTCCACACACACACCCACTTCAACCTCACTGCCCTATCATTCCACTATCCTGAGGCATCAAGCATCCACAGAAGCAAGGGCCTCACCTCCCACTGTTGCCATATAAGGCAAGCTTCTGCTACATATGCAGCTGGAGCCATGGGTCCCTCCATGTGTACTCTTTGGTTAGCGGTTTACCTCTGGGGAGTAGGGTATGATTGGTTGATATTGTTGTTTTTCATATGGAGTTGCAAACCCCTTCAGATCCTTCAATCCTTCCCCTAACTCCTCCACTGGGGTCCCCATGATCAGTAAGTATGATAGTTGGTTGCATGCATCCACACTTCTATTGATCAAGCTCTGGCAGAGCTTTTCAGGGGATAGCTATACCAGGTTGCTGTCATCGAGTGTTTCTTGGCATCAGCTATAGTGTCTGGGTTTGGTGTCTGCAGAAGGGATGGATCCCTAGGTGGGGCAATCGCTAGATGGCCTTTCCTTCAGGCTATGCTCCACATTTTTAATGAATTCATAAAAGAATGGGAATTATGTTTATTAGTGTGTGAAATATATGCAAGCCATGTCCTTTGCTTACATGCAAGTGTTACACTGAAATCAAAATTTAAAATTGGTTGTCCTTAGTGTTAATGTCATAATGGTAGGGGATGCTGGGGAGGAAGCAAATGAATAAATAGACCTTATGTAAACACCTGCTTCCCAGATATCATATGAGATATAGGAATTCAGTTTGTCACCTTTCAGTAAGATAATTTAGGTTCAGTGTTCAGCAATTACTGGTACAAAACTAAGTTAAAAACTTTAAGAAGATGATAATTTCAATCGCTCTATTGGGAAATACGCCAATTACTTGAAGCTGACTGGCAGGCTCTGGCTCTCCTTTGATAGGTTCACAGTAAGTAGACACTTGCCTGCTTACTGAGTAATGCCTCCCCACTGGATGAGTGTAAGGATTGCTGAGCTTTAAGACAAACAGGAGTTTAACTGGCTAAAGTGAGGAAAACACAGGCGAAAACAACAACTGTGGCCCTTATCTATTGCTTCCTGGACCAAACTAACAAAAATACATGATAAAATGAGAAATGACAAGTACTATTACCTATGAGGTCCTGAGATTGACTCTTAGCTGCCTAGGAATCCCACCTAAATAATATTAAGCCAAAATGCTTTCCTTTTGTTTGCAGAAAAGAGTGGAGTTCGTTTTACTTCCATACTCAAGTATCCATATCACCATTGCTCCCTCCCTACCATTTCCCTTTCATTCAGATTCACATGCCCTGTCTTGCAGTGCTTTTGTGAAGTTATGCTCTTACTGCCTCCTTTATTTATTCTTTATCCTGGACCTGACAAGCATCTCCATGATACCTAACCTATGGGTTTCTCTCCGTAGTAAAATTTATAATACTTTTATAAACGAGGCCAATAATTTGCACAAGTAGACTTGTGAACATTATTGACATTACATTATGGCAAGATGAATGATGAGTCAGTGTTAACCAGGAAATGGAGAAGCAGCAAATATTATTATTTTAAAAATATTTTCATTTCTCTACTGAAACTCCATAGCTGTAAATTTAATTTCCATTTGCCACTGGAGTTGGCTTCTAAGTTAGGAATGTGCTTGTGTTCACCTCTACTTTCAGCTCTAGGATTCATTTGGTGTCCATGTCTTTGTTCTGTTGATTTATGAGAAATTGTACTCTTGTTGATTTTTTATCCCATCTTGCCCTTATTTTTTTCCTATGTTCTTTAGTCTAGGATGAACTGAGCCCTGAATGGAGGTATTTTATAGGGATATTGCTTTAAGGCTGAGTGTGTCAAGGTCTCTCACTCTCTGTATAATGCTAGCTGTTGGTCCCTGTAGTTATTCTCATCTACTGCCTGAAGAATCTTCTCAGATGGTGGCTGAGTAAGGTTCTCATCTTTGTGTATAGCAGAAGATCATTAGGAGTAATTTTATTGCCATTTTTAATAGAACAGTAGATTCTGTTTATAGCTCTAGATTCCTTGGCTACTTAGTTTCTGATGTTTTTATAGTATTTCCGAGTGTTCAAATGAATTAATCTGTTTCACATGATTTTTCTTGGCCTCTTTCCTACTCTTTGTCTTGTCCTTCTGAAGTTTTAATTTTTTTGTTATCATTTTATATTTTGTTACAATCCCTTACAAGTCTATTTTCTAATGACATACAGTGAGTAAAGGGATCCAGATTGGAAAAAATGTGGGGAAGAACTGAGAGGATTAGAGGAAGAGGAAGCTCTATGTAGGATATATTATTTAGAAAAAATAATTTCTGTAAATAGAAAAAAATGAAAATATTTTAATTGAAAGAGTAATATTCATATATTCCTCTTCCTTTTCTGCTCACAGCTACCCTCCCTCAACTCATGCCTGGCTCAGACTCAAGTTTAGAGTTTCATTTTATTTTTTATGTTTTCCTATATATTTATATGTGTGTTTATATATAACACTAGGCAACCAATAAGGGAGCTGATTCCAAGAAAAGTCCAAGTCTCCTTCTCCAAGCAGTCATTACTTGCCTGTAGTTCTTCATCTAGAAATGGGATTCCTCAGAATTTCCCCTTCCATGTTATTATGTCCATTGATCTTCCTATTGTTCAATTCATATGTATGAAGCCATTCCAGGAGAGGCTGTTTTGCAGGAGGCTTCCTAGTATTCCAGTTCTTACCATCTTTCCACATCCTCTTCTCAGGTGTTCTCTGAACTGTGGCTAAACAGATATTGTCTCTTGGGGATTGAGAGAGGGCCCTTTGCTGAAGATATTACAAACGTAAAACATAGGACTTGGTGTTTACTGCAGGATTGAATTTAAAGCCTTTTGTGGTCTAGCCTCTACAATTCCAGAAAGTACTATACAATCTGCAAGTAAGGGAAGCAATTTAACATTCCTACTTAGCTCCTAGGAACTACAGCAAGAGCTAATATGGAAATAGATTCATAAAGGTGAAGTAAGTATTGTTTGGAAACCTAGTCAACTGCCCAAGTTCATGGACCCAAGATAAGTATCTACTACCATGATAGACAAGCATAATTTCTTAGTATATTCTAAATCTTTTTCTTATAACAAAGATATAAATAGCTACAAGAATTCATCAAAGAAGCTTCACTTTATCACAATTTAAAAGTGTCATTGAAAATGCAAACTACACACAATGTAGATATCAGTAGATTATAAGAAGTCCAGCCCCCAACAAATATGTCTATATCATTGGTACTGCTTATAAGACCTAAGCTTAATTAAAAACAGAACATGGAGTGAAAGAAGAAAATGCAAATATATATGAAGAAAAAGAAAAGGGGTGGGATAATTGTCTCTGTTCTGAGCTATCCATTGATGAACATCTGCAGAATATGAAGTAATGAGTAAATAACTAAGTTTTGGCCCTTACTAACTTCCATTAATCATGTTTCTAATCATCTTAATCAACCTGAACAATATTGGTTCTTGGGTTATTAAGAGCGTCTAGAAGACAAAATTTAGGCAAATTAATCTTGTCAAGGTTATTTAAATAGAGAAATAGACATATTGTGTGACACATTTGTAGATCAGAGAATTCTAAGGAGCAATAGGGGATACATAACAGTTATAAACAGAAAACCTACGTTACTATACAGAAACTGAGTAACTTACTATAATTTTACATTACAGACATTGACTACCTTGTAACTTTTCCATGGCTGTTGAAAAGAAAAGGTACTGATAGAGCAAAGGAAGTAATACATCCAAGCCATACTGGTGAACAAGTGAGATTATTACCATTACACGACCATGTATACATGACTGCCTCAAGCTAGTTATCAAAAAAAATCGTTGCTTGTCCACATGAAGGATACTCATGTGCCTCTTGAAGGAGGAGTCTGGACCCTCAGTCAGCCTTCTACTTCTTCCCTTCTGCTAGCTTCAAGCCTACCTGAAGTGAAGGAGAGACTAGTGACTGGCATGTCACATTCAGATCCTTGACCATCAGTAGGCTTACTCTAGAGTTTGTTATTGCTGCAGTGATCTGCTTGAATATTGAACTTCACTCTGAAACCTGTTATTCTGTATGTTAGCACAGCAATTCTGTTTCCTAATGGAAATGATTACAGCATGCCCTGAGCAGAGAGCTCCACACTTAGCAGCTTGCACTTGGCTGGGTGTGGACTGCTGTCACTAACACTTATGCAAATTTTCTTGATTTTGTTGTTATTTATTTATTTTTATTACTTTTATTTTTTTTTTAAGTGCAGTCATTACCATCCTCGTGGTCCACCCTCTGACAGATCCTCAACCCATTCCTCCTCCCCCTGTCACCAAAAGGATATTCTCCACCCCAGCCACGGTTCCCTACTCTCTGGGTCCTCAAGTCTCTCCATTGTTAGGTGCTTCTTCTCACACTGACACCAGACCAGGTACTTCTCTGCTGTATATGTATCAGAGGCCTCAGACTAGTTTCTGTAGGCTATCTGGTTGGTGGCCCAGTGTCTGAGAGATTTCAGGGATCCAGGTGAGTTGAGACTGATGGTCTTCCTATGGGGTCATGCTCTTCCTCAGCTTCTTCCAGGCTTCGCTAATTCAACCACAGGTGTCCCTGATTTCCACTGGTTGGGTGTAAGTATCTGCATCTGATTCTTTCAGATGCTTGTTGGGCCTCTCAGAGGACAGCCATAATAGGCTCCTATCTATAAGCACATAGTAATATATAGCATCATAATATATAGTAATACATATAAATATATTATATATATAGTATATATGTAGGATACACAGTATACTACAACAGTATATATAGTTTATAGTAATATATATAGTATACACAGTAATATTTAGCATCAGTAATAGTGTCAGGCCTTGGAGCCTTCCCTTAAGAAAGATCTCAATTTGGCTTGGTCCCTGGACCACCTTTCCCTCAGTTTTTTTTTTTTTTCCACTTGTGTCTTTGCAGTTCTTTTAGACGTGAAAAATTCTGAGTCACAGTTTTTGACTATGGGATGGTAATTCCATCCCTCCACTTGATGCCTTGTCTTTCTAATGAAAGTAGACTCTACAAGTGCCCTCTCCCTGTTGTTGGGCATTTCATCTAAGGTCTCTCCCTCTGAATCCTGAGAGTCTCTTACCTCCCAGGTCTCTGGTGATTTCTAGAGGTTTCTTCCCAATGAAGGTGAATATTTCCATTCTGCTGGCCACCAGGAATTCTCTCCTGTTTCCACATCGGCATACCTGATCATGTTCCCCTTTTCCCCTGACTCTCCCTTCTCCCACCAAGTTCCTTCCCTCTCTCTGCCTCCAATGATTGTTTTCTTCTCTCTCCCAAGCGGGATTGAAACATCCTCACTAGAGCCCTTCTGCTTTCTTGAGTTCTGTGGATTGTATCCTAGGTATTTTCTACTTATTTTTTTTTGGGGGGGTAATATCAACTTATTAGTGAATATATACCATGGTTGTCTTTAGGTCTGAGTTACCACAGTCAGGATAATATTTTCTACTTCCAGCCATTTGCCTGCAAAACTCAGGATGTCCAAGTTCTTAATAGCTGAATATATTCCATTTTGCAAATGAACCACATTTTCTGTATCTCTTCTTCAGTTTGGGATATCTGGGTTATTTCTAGCTTCTGGCTATGTCAAATAAGACCACTATGAACATAGTGAAGCACATGCCCCTGGGGTAATGTGGGATATCATTTGGGTATATGCCTACGATTAGTATACCTGGATCTTCAGGTAGATCTATTTTCAATTTTTGAGGAACCTCCAGATTGATTTCCAGAGTGGTTGTACAAGTTTGAAATCACAGCAGAAATGGAGGAGTGTTCTTCTTTTTCTATATCCTTGAGAACATGTGTTGTCATCTGAGGTTTTGATCTTCTCCATTCTTATTGGTGTAAGATACAATCTCAAGATCATTTTGGTTTGCATTTCCCAGATAACTAGGGACTTTGAAGAAAGTATCTTCAGTAAATTGTGCTGGTCTAACTGGCATTTGGTATGTAGAAAAATGAAAATAGATCCATAATTCTCACCTTACACATAGCTCAAGTCCAAGTAGATCAATGTCCTCAACATAAAACAAGATATATTGAGTCTAGTAAAAGAGAAAGTGGAAGAGAGCCTCAAACTCATTGGCACAGAGGCAAGAAGATTTATTACACAGAACTCCAGTGGGTCAGGCTCTAAGATCAAGAATTAATAAATGTGACTTCACGAAACTGAAAAGCTTCTTTAAAGCAAAAGACAAAGTCAAAGGGACAAATCGACAACCTATAGATTGTGAAATAATCTTCAATAACCACACATCTGTGGGCTAATATCCAAAATACATAAAGAACTTAATAAGCTAACCTCCAAACAACCAAACAACCCAATCAAATAGTGGGGTGGAGAGCTAAACAGAGAATTCACAACAGTGGCAGCTTGAATAGCTGAGAAGCATATTTGCTTGTTACAAGAAGAGTCTTGAATAATTTTCAACTTGAATAACTATACAAAAGTTCAAATACAAAGGAATATTTAGTCTAAATTTAACTTAATAGAAAAATACTATAAAAGGAAAACAAACAAAAATCACAAAATCTTTGCTCCAGTATTTATTTTTGTATTGATTTATATTCATTGCACATAGTAATAATTTTCATAAAAAACATTTTCTTTCAGGAAAAGGTAATTCTCATGACTTCTCCTTTCTATCTCAGCCATTAGACTCTACGTGTAAAGCTTCTTTACAGTCCTAATCTTGACTGTCTGCTTACACTCATATGGTTTTGGCATCTGTATAAAATTTAACATTGAAAAATGACAGAACCCTGAATATATTTGTCTCTTTTAGTTTTGTTTACATCATTTAATTAATTTCAAAATTTTCTAAAATTTGCATATTAAAATATTTGATAAAAGTCTGATTCTACAAGACAAATTTAAATTGTATAAAGATGAAGAATCATGATTGTTCTTAATCAATGATTTTGAAGAAAAATCAATATAACTTACCATGTTTAGAAAAAAGAATACTCAAAAAAGATTTTTAAAAATGTTCCACAAAAAGGATTTAAACATCATCTGTACTTTGGTGTAAATGGTTTATAAAAGCAAGTTATGAAAACATTTTTGATTAATTAGAAAAGTAATATGTATACTCAAAATTTTACTATTCCTATGAAAATGTAAATTTACTCCATCTAACTTATATTTGCTTCTCAATTATATTTTATATTGAAATGATAATTATAAATGCTTTATTTATAGTAGTCATATTCATAATTTTTTGCAATTAAAATTTTGGAAAACTCCCCAGGCATCCTGCCATATTCAGCTTTATCCAAGTTTCTCATTTCAATAGTATTACATATATTGACAGTAAAATTTCTCCTAATAATAATTAGGAGTTAGGTCTAGTAAACTTAATCATTATCGCTGTGATTTTCTGTTTTCTTAAATAACATTTTTATTGTCTTTCCTTATACCTTTGTGAAAGATGCATTCACTAACATTTTCTTTTAATTTGACTCTGAATTGCTCTACATCATTACTCTCAGATTCCTGGTGTCTTTGTATAGTTTTTTTTTTTTTTTTTTTTTTTTTTTTTTTTTTTTTTTTTTTTTTTTGAGAATTCTATTTCTTTGAGCTTTGAATCTTCTGAGCTGATTTTTGCCAACGCCATCTCTTTTAATCTTATTCTGGTATCCCTAAGAAATGACTCAATGTCCTACTTTATTTTATGATTAAAGATGCTTCTTTTATAAAGAAGTCATACTTTAAAACTTTTTAATGGTATCTGCTGATTAATTAGTCTAATGTTGGATGCAATTTAATTATAAGGTGTCCCTACCTGCTGATTGAAGTTTCTCGTATAAGAGGAGACCTGATATATCCACAGACTTCCTTTGTAGTGAAAATCTAGCCTCCTCTAAAGCGCACACCTGTCATGGAGTATGTTCACAGTTCACAATAGTTTGAGAAGTAATGGAATGGTTCATGTTCAAAACCTCTTCCTTATTAATGATCTTAAACCAACACCTTGAAACCTGGTCATAGTTCTAAAGGAAGCATTTCTCTTTTTTTCTTTGTAAAAAATCTATATAACTTACAAATTTTATTTTAAAATGGTAAAAACACCAATGACTTAGAATTACATTTCAAGCATTAAAGTTTTACAAAGTATGAATATACATTAATTCTTTCAAAAAGAACCCTGTAAGAATGATAATGTAATTAACACGAGTGATTTTTAGGGATTAGATAGCATTTATTTGCTAAGATGCTCAGTTTTTAAATTCTTTTTAAAAACTATGTAAAACAAATAATTATATAGAAATACAAGTTATTTAAAATCTCATTTTATATTTTACAAAATAGAAAGTATATAAAAACATTATTTCTTGTTTCATCAATTGTTTCTATGGAAAATTTTTAAAATAAACTATTACCAGAATGCTGTCAATAATCTTTATTACTGAAGTCTGTTAAAATGGATCTAAACTTCTTCAGTTGTGACGAGCAGAAATTTATCTGTACTTTCCATTTGTCCAGGGCAATTTACTTTCTTGCAGTAAGCAAAATAAATATGATTTACTTATTGATTAGAGTGTTTTAATCACCAAGATACAAATGCCTAGGCTCAGGTCTATCTTCATTAGTTTTTTTTTTTTCCTTTTCTTTTATTATATATTTCCTTTATTTACATTTCAAATGTTATCCCCTTTCCCAGTTTCCCCTCCAGAAACCCCTTATCTCATAACTCTTCCTCACCCCTGCTTCTATGGGGGTGCTCCCCACCTACCCACCCACTCACACTTCCTCATTCTGGCATTCTCCTACACTGGCCTAGGAAGCCTTCACAGGACCAAGGGCCTGTCCTCCCATTGATGCCAGACAAGGCCATCCTCTGTTGCATATGCAGGTAGAGGCCATGAGTTGCTCTATGTATATTTTTTGGTTGGTGGTTATTCCCTGAGAGCTCTGGGGGGTGGGGTGGGGAAGGGTTGATTGATTGATAATAATTCTAAACTTCTAAATTAGAGGAATTGAACAGAATAAATAACCCAAACCTCAAACATTCCCAAGAGCAAAAAGACCCAGATAACTCACCAAGAAAGTAAGCAACAAAACTGCCTAATGACTTTCTTGGAAGATTTACATCAACAATTAGATATAAACAAAATTTTCTTATGTAAATATGATTCATATGTATACATTCATATAACTGATAACCTATTTTGTCAGATATTAACAAGTTATTGTAGTAAAATAAATGTGTTTTTCTATATTTAGTTTGTATTGCCTGCTGACTTATATTCAAATATATATTCAATTATATATTCAATCCTTTGCTAAGAATCTTTCTATGAGAAATATTGATTCTATGACTTCTTTTTTTCAATCCCAATTTTTTTATTGACTTAAGTTTTATTGCATTATGATGAGAAAAGATACATGATTATAATTTATATGAATTTGTTCGCATATTAAAACATATTTTAAGTAAATAGAATTACATCACATTCTTCTTTCCCTTTTGTACCCCAGCTCCTCTCAGAGACCCCCCTTTAATACCTGCAATACCTTTCTTGCTTTTTTATTTTGTCATATTCTTTAAAATATATAAAATAATGTAATAGTAAAAATGAGTACTATAAAAGTTGTTTGATATAAAACAATAATCAATTTAACAGTCTTATGTAGATGCTTGTCTACAGCAATACTGAAAAATACATTCATTTTTCTCAATATAAATTTTAAATAACTCAAAACATATTAACTGTATATTTTAAAACAATACATCACTACTCATTCTTTTTAATGAACAGAAATAGATAAAGTTTTTTTATTTGTTTGTTTTATTTTTAGTAGAACTCAAAATCTTGGCTCTTAGTGTAGCAAAACCCCAAAATGAGAACAATTTTTAGACATTAGCGTTCATTGTAGTAAGGCTGTACTTCAAAGACCCTCACATCACCAAAGGATTTTACCTCCATAGTAACTAATCTAAGAGTTGACAGTTCTCTTGCACCAAGGGATGAATTGTAGGCACCATTTTTGGATACAGATTTCCTACTATG
>JADRCC010551447.1:0-16074 GCA_019843855.1 Hylomyscus alleni
GAGGAGGTTGGAGCAGAAACTCATTATTCTGGCTTCAGTGTCACAGCGAGTCAGTAAAGGCTGCAGTTAGCTCTTACAGCTGACCAGTGTTTCCTCTCCCCACCAAGCTTCAGGAAGAAAGAAAAATAGAGAATGATCCGAATGAGGCAGAATTGCTGGGCTTCACTCCCATATTTATATTTTATAATGCTGATTTCTTTCAAATTGATTTCTGAGCCTTGTCTGCATGAATTGTCTCAGGAGATAAATGACTAACTCATTTTGATGAGAAAAATTGCCCATCACACTTCTGTGTCTTTTTTGGAGATTCAAATACTTTTAGCACCCCCACGTAGTTTTGTCATGGCCAAATAAAATGCCCCACATTTCCCTGAGACAAAAATAATGCTTCTAAAGTGAATTCTATATTGGCATGTCTAAGAGGTTCTCATGGTTCTTTGGTGTGCTGGTTAGTTACCACATTCAACTTGACATAAATTAGAATCTCATAGGACAGTGTCCATTGAGGGATTGTATAGATAAAGTTGGACTCTGGACGTGCCTGTTCATAGTCAATCAATCATCTTGATTGCTTTTATTAAAGTGGCATGGAAGATTCACTATTTTGTGGGGCTGGACTCTGCAGTGTGTGATACTGAAGAGAGGTAACTGAACAAAAGCCAGCAAGTGAGTAGGGGTCCATATGTTGATTCTCTCTGCTCTCCTCTTGATTGTGAGTAACACCTTGATTTTCTCACAGCTATCAACTGTGTTGCATGCCAGGTAACACCCTTCATCTGATAAAGCAATAGATATAAAATGAAAACACTTGGAAAGGGTGAAGGAGTAGATTTGTTTACTGATGCTATGTGAGTATGCCTATGCACAGTCCATGACTGACGCTTTATGCCTACTCATCTACAGTACTACTAACAGAAACAATATATTCCCCCAAAGCTACCTTTTTGCATTCAGGAGAAATTTGCAAGTCCAGGGACTGAGATGATAGTTTAATCAATAAAGTGCTTTCCCTTCAAAACATGAAGGCCTGTGTTCAACCCTGCCATTTATAATACCATTCTATGGAAGCAGAGACAGGCAGATCTCTGAGGCTTGCTGGTCAGTGAGTCATGAGTATTTGGGAATTTTCAAGCTTGTGGCAGACCCTGTGTCAAAAGCACAAGGTAAACCACACCTGAGGAGCCACAGCCTAGCTTGTCATCACACACACACACACACACACACACACACACACACACACACACACACACGGTAGGGGGAGAAGGGGACAGAGGGACAAAGGAGAGGGAGAGAAGGAGAGAGGGATAACCACACTTTTTATGCTAATCTTCACCCCAAGAAATGAAAAGTTCTCTGAGAGCTTTAGATGTCACTGATGCCTGCTTTTTAACACATGTATGTCCCCATAATACTGCTTTATTAAATGAAGTTGTTTCAGTGTGGACTGGGGATGTATTAAGCAGCAAGCTTTCCAATCACAGCAAACCTGCATAGGCCTGCTATCTGTAGCTGGTTCCCAGACACTCTCCCTTTATTAATAGGCTTCCTTTGCCAACAGGCGGAAGGCAGAGTTTTCAGAAAGCCATTAGAGAGGTACAGCCTATTGTGGCTGCCCTCAGCCATGCAGTGTCAATTCAGCTTTCCTCCTCAGTGTCAGAGGAAATTCCTCTTGGGGATACATGTGTGGGCTCTATCTCACTAGCACCACTCCCTCCTGTCTTATGGATTTTAAGCTTGCATTGAGGCCCACTTACAGATGGATGTTTTTTAGTGCCTCTTCTCTGCTTCTTTCATCTCTCTGTACATTAAGAAAACTAGGGAACATCCAAATACAAAAGCACTGAAAAATCAAGGTACCATGATAAGGAGCTGAGTCCTCTTTCCCAGAGATATTCAAGAGCCTTTTGGAAACTCATTGGAACCTGTCGATGCACTTGTCCTATCTCTATATATTTAAAAACAAAACACTGCCTCTTCAGGTTTCCTCCTCCTGCGGGAGGTGGGTCACAGCATCCATAGAGTCATGTGACCTCCTACTTATAATAATATCAATAAGAAGTACAAAAGGAATCTAGCCTCATCATCAGAGAGCTTCAAAATGTCAAAGCATTGCTTCTCCAATAAGGAAGGCACCAAAATTCTGCTTAGGCTAGACACAAGATTGGTCCCTGCAAAGTCATGAATGAATGAATGGGTTTTACAAAAATTGCACAAGACCAGCTACTTGAAGCAGAATCCTGAATTAGTAATGGTATTCATTGGTTTCTCTTGCACTCTTAGCAGAACTTTAAACATAGTGTGGTTGGAATGTATTGCATGAGAGAAGAATTTATTTTCAGTAATAATAATAATATTAATAATAATAATAAAGGATAGTGTATCTAATCAGGAAATTCCCATGGACTAAAGGAGACAGTGGCACTTGCTTAGTTGTTACCTTTTTACCTTCATGTCATAAATCATAAATCTACTACATCAACTGTTCATAGTTCTTGCTATGGGAAAAGCATAAATCGCTATATATATATATATATATATATATATATATATATATATATATACACACATATATATGTAAGTACATAAATATATGCATCCATATAATATATAGTCACTTAGAGTCAGACATCTGACCTTCTAAACCCGAAGCCACCCTGCACTGGCAGTGTTCTCCTTCACAAAGTATTTAACTGATTTTAAAGTGAATGTAATAATGATGCCTACCTAAGAGCATTGTCAAAGGGGCAAGATTCAAGATGATGCATGTGGAAAAAGACTTCGTAAAATACAGAAAGCCCTGTGCATGCTAATGCTCCTTTCTCAAAGCTCTGGGGAAATGGCAGACAGGAAAAAGAACTATTGATCACATTCTGTGGCCTCCACGTAGCACCTCAGTGATGAATGCAGTGCAGAGGGGAGAGGCTGAAAGGTAGGTCTTCAAGGAGTTCCACTGAATGTGATTCATCAGTCCCTGACTGTGAGTTACCAGGCACCGTGCAGCTTAGTCTGCAGCCATTCATGAAGATCCATCTTCTCCCCTGGCATTCATGCTCTCACTTACATTACAGCTCTGCCCCTGGTGCTTCGTCTGGGAGAAGTAATGATTGAACAAGGAACCCAGAGGTTGCTGTCCATGAATACAGAGAACCCCATGATGCAACCACACCCCAACAATCATCTCAGTCACTCGCATTCTAAATTTGATTTGTAGCCAGAACCAAGGCCCCTAAGCGTCAGCAAATTAAATTCAACATTTTCTTATCCAGTCGTGGAGGCTGGATATTGTATAAGCTTGGAATATACTGTGTATGCCACAGATGATTCTATTCATTCTGAGAAATTTCCTAAAGTGTTTTATCACATTTTACAATACATTCCTAGCAGATAGGCATAAAATAAAGAACTAGATAAAAAATATAAATTTCTCTTTCTATATGACTTTAATTTTTTCTGAGCTCTTTCTATGGACACAGTAGTTGCCAGTTTTGGCCAGAGCAAAGCCAGCAAAACTTTGTGTTTAAACTCTTCCAGTCTTGAATATCTTCAGGTTATTTATTTATTGATTTTTTTTTTCTTTTAGAAAGCTTGTAGCTTTGTAACCGTGTATCCTGGTAACCAAGGATAAATTCATTATCTGAAAAGTCAACTTAATTTGTTTGACACCTGTCTGAAGATGCCTGTTCTAAGAAAAGAGGAAGTAGAGTCCCCAGACAACCAGCATCACAAGGAGTGTGAGATGTGATATTCTACTGATGGCACAGGATATGAGTGTGAAGATGGCAGAGGGTTAGTAATATATGTACTAAAGGTTTCTAGGCAGGCTTAGCCAGGCAAGAAGAAGTCCTACTCCATCATCAAATGGACTCTCCATGATGACAAATGGACTCTCTTTCCAGTGGATACAGGGATCTTAAAGATCTTTGTGGGTGATTCTTCTTAGGACAGGACACTTTCCATTGAAGCATGCTTGGAAATGTTCTCACAGCCATGAGACCTTACACTGAAGGGAAGACAAAAGGAGTGTCAATGTTCAACCTATCTCTGAGTGGTAGAACATTGCTAACTAAGCCTAGATCCCTCTCCCGGGCAAAAGGATATATGTGGAGATAGACATAATTGGTAATGAAAAGAACTTTGCTTTCATCCAAAGAAAGAAGCACCTATCACAACCATTACAGATGTTGTTAGTAATCCAGTTATATTGAAAAAGTGGCTTGACACCCAGAGAAGAGATACTTGACTAATGTGACTGAGGTTCTTTTTATGCACCAGGGCCAGCACAAGGTAGATCCCAGAGCAAGTGAAACCCCTGACCCAGTCTTTGTGACACTCATGTATATAGTATATTGGATGTAGGTGTGCTTGGCACATGTTCTAATTAGAACTATTTCATTTTGACAGGAACTTGAACTTGTGGTTTTTGTGTGCAATCATGTCCGATAACTACTGTGTCATGGTCCATTTGTAGATATTTCCCTATTCATACATCATCGGAAGTATTGACTCCACTATTGTACTGTTCACCAAATGTCAAGGTTTGAAGGAGATGTGAGCACAGCAAAAGAGTGAGTGGGAGGTAGAATTCCACTGAGTTGTTGGCATCAGACATCTACAACCAAACTCCTGTGGTCCATTTGATCTGTCCTGGCCACTTGCCCAGACTCAGATGATGTGCAATTCTCAGGGACACCACAGTGGAAGAAAGTAGTGATCACTTTGAATTCCTGTTCCTGATGATTGTTCCCCTTGGTACTATGCCTCCCCCTTTGCTTCTGCCCTGTAAAAGGTGTAATATCCAACTCCATTCCTTTATTTAAAGAACAGGACCACTCATTACACGTTGTAGTTCCAACATGGTACTGAAACCCAGGAATCTCTTTGGAGTGCCATTTAGCCTCAATTGAGAATAACAGTTTATTTTTTTAAACTTCCATTCCTTCTATGTGTCAGGAGGGTTTAAATTTTAATGTAGAAGATGTAGGTTTAAGGCTCATTTCCTCATTTTCCAGTGAAGTTCCTGTAGTCAAGGACAAAGGCGTGTTTTTCTCCTTATTGATTTTTCCAGGTTAAGATTCAGGGCTCATAGAGCATCCTCTGAGATAATGACTCACAAAAAGAAGATACTTTTCAAATGTGGTTATAATTTTTTGAAAATTAAAAGCTATATTTTATTTAGGGGTATAATTTATAATAAGCAAATAAATTTTTTTTGTGATTTTAGGGAGCAGAATAGATGGTTTAGGGACCATGAGCAACTTGTTCTTGCAAATGAGTCAGGTTTTATTTCCAGCACCTACATAGTCAGTCAAACCATCTATAAATCCAGTCCAGGGGCTCCAATGCTCTCCATGGGCAACAGACACACATCCAAGCAAAACACCTATATACATTTTATATGTATATAAATTTTATGGTTTCAACACAAAGGAATGCCTTATAATTTTAAACCATTGCAACATGTGGCCAAAATATAAAAACTAAAACAATTGCCAACCTGTAAGTCATTTCTGAATTCTAGGTATTTATCAAGGATTTCTTACTGTTTACATCTTTTAGTGTTCACAAAAATTCCAATGATTGTGGCCCTTGTGTTATTATGTTATATACTCCAAAATGATGGAAACCTGCAATAATTAAATTTTTTCAAACAGTCTGACCTAGACAGTGTTAAAATACTGGCCCATCTCTGCATCTGCACACTTAGCCATTCCTCAATGATGCAGCCATTAATAACAATTGTAACAGGTATTGGAAAGATCGATGTTCTATTATTCTGACAATGGGGAAAGGTGGTGGAGGGCCAGCAACCAGTTGGTATATATTTTGTATCACTTGTTTTTGAAACCATTGCATTCTTTCCCAAGGATCTAATACACAAATATATCTCATTTACTGGTGTCAAGGGCTCTCTGTTTGCCTCAAGGCTCAGGAATGAATTGGCTGTCTTAAGGTCTTGTCTTATGATTTCCAGTTAAGTGTTTGTAGAAAGCAGATGCTACATCTATTCATTTTCATTTCTCTGTATATGTATCTCCGTCTCTCTCTCTCCCTCCCTCCCTCTCTCTCTCCTGTGTGTGTGTTTGTGTGTGTGTGTGTGTGTGTATGTGTGTGTGACATTAAAGTAAAAGGCATGCCCTTATATGGATCAACCAAGACAATGTATGGCCATCAATTCTCAGAAATTGGCTAGAAGTCGGGGAGTTATTACTATGCCTATGAGCAGAAACACAAGTGAAATGCATGGAGCGGCAAAAAGAAGAGGCAACCTGTATTGCGCTTTGAATAAGCTCCCTTGTGTCTGTCTATTGGAGTTGTAGAAAGTTAAGAGAAAAGTCATAGATGGGAGTTCAGTGGTAATCATTTGCTTTACATGCTGAAGGCAATGGGGCCAAGCCTCAGTAATGGAGAAAAGGGAAAATGGGGAGGAACCATCATTACTGATTGGTAATTAAACCAAACCTTAGACAGCCCAAGGTTCATTTTTCTCTGGTGACCAATAATGAATTTCTTCTCAAACACTTAGGTATTTTCCATCATGTGCCTGACCCAGTATTGGCACTAGGAACAGCTAATAGACAGACATGGTACTTGCTTTCCATAAGTTGACTGTGCAGTGGGCCACCCAAGCAACTAGTATTTTCTCAGCTGTAGCCAGACTGCACAGCTGTTCTTGCAGTTTGAAGCTCACTTGAATTGTTTGACTTTAGGTTCATTGTTCAAATGGGATGTGGTATTCGATTCCCAGTTCATGCATAAGTATGTATGGCCCTCCTTATGTGACACATATGCTTCTGGAGTTAGGAGAAAATTTAATGTCCATTTGCTAACTTTATTTTTCTTGTGCAGCAAATGTCAGTTCGGGCATTGCTGGTCAAACACACCTTATAATGAGCTTTGGTAATTTAGCTCCTAGGATGGCTTGGTTATAGAACCCCATAAAAGTTTATTGACTCCTGCTTGCTGGCTTAGGTTGTAGGTTAGAATGTACCTCAGAAATTAGCTCCATCCAGTTTAATGACTTCATTACAGAGCAGTTTGCGTTCTCTCAAGCACTTCCCAATATATTTTAAACACCAGTTTGTAGCTATCTTGAGCTATTCCCATGAAGTGGGAGAGCCACATTTGGCTTCCTTAAATTGTCAAGATAAAATGTCAGTGTTCAGGTGGCTGTGTATCTCCAACTGTTCGCATGGACAGAGGTGGCTCTTTGAATGTTCTAATGTCCAACTCCAATGCTATAAAGAGATCGTGGGCGTGGGGTGTGGTGGGAGATGCCTAAGTAAAGTGATTAGTGTCTAAGCATGAGGATCACAGTTCGATTCTCAGAACCCGTATGAAAAATGTGGGCATGGTGCTTAGTGTTTTTAATCCAGCTTTGAAAAGGAATAGACAAGCAGATCCCTGCGATTTTCTGCCCAGATATCTTAACTGTGTTCTGATGAAGAAGACTCTATCTCAAAAGGCAAGGTAAATGACACCTGAGGAATGACATTCAAATTTGCTCTCTGGTCTCTACACACATATACACACACATACACATGCATGCACAAGAATACATGTGGAAACACACACACAAAGATATCACTATAATTAGTCAACTTTTTAAGTGTTCGAAAATTAGGTTTACAGTTTACATAAAACCAAAGACAAAAATGAGTGATGAATATTTATAGCTATTTATTAACATGTATCCACCATTAAATGAACTAGAATTTCCTCATGAGGATGATTCAGAAGGACTGTTAACCTATTTTCTTGTATCCTACAGCATAATACTTCATTTAACTATTGAATTTCTCACATGATTTCCAGGGATACAGTAATGTCTCAAAGCTGAACACTTGCATTTTTGTTTTTTCATTTGTTTCTTGTTTGTTTGTTTGTTTGTTTTGTTTTGTGTTTTGAGATAGAGTCTCTCTGTTTCTCCTGGCTGGCCTAAAACTCACTGTGTCAATCAAGCTAGCCTTAAATTTGCAGAAATATACCTGCCTCTCCCTCTCACATGCTTGAATTAAAGGCATGTGCTACTATGCTCTTATTACTATTTCATTAATACATTGAATTCCTCACTTTGTGTGAATGTGTGTGTGTATGGGGGAACTGTGTGTGTGTGTGTATGTGTGTGTGTGTGTGTGTGTATACATGTGTGGACATACATATGGGGTTATGTATGTGTATGTAATATTAACATGTGAAGGTCTATATGTTGCAGCCTGCACATGAAGGCCAAAGGTCAAACTCAGATATTGTCCTCAGCTTCCTATCAGTTTTCTTGATATAGGCTCTCTCATTAGTCTGGACTTTTCATTCAGTTAGGATCAATGGCCTGTAAATCCAAGTCTCCCCAGTGATGGGACTATAAGTAGACACTACCCACTTCATCTTTTTATCTCTTTGTCATTATTAACACGGTTTCTGGGAGCTGGGCATGTTAGCACATGCAATTATGCCCAGCATTCAGAAAGCAAAGACAGAAGTATCTCTGTGAGTTTGAGGCCAGCTTGGTCTATATAATAAATTCTAGGACATCTAAGGCATACAGAGAAACAATGTCAAAAAACTCAGCTGTTACTCAGCTATAACTCTATCACTTGGGTAGAAATCTTATAAATATGTTGGTACCTACTTATATATGAATATGTATCGTAATATACTTGGGAACTTGTTTTATATATGAGGATTCCCATACCATCTATTTGGTGACCCCAAGTCTATAAAGCTGCAGATCATGTTTCTTCATATGTATTTCTTAATTAATAGTAACTAGAAACTTTGAAAATTTCTTTTCTCTATTTCTCTTCTTTTATTGAAACAGAGTGTTCTGCTCTATAGACAAACTACCAACCCTTTCCCTTTTAGTAAAGGAATAGATGGCTTCCCAGGATCTCACTGGTGTAGGGATGCTGTGAATATATAGCTTCATGGGTAACTCAGAATCACTTTCATGTGATGTGTGATTCTGAGGTTGTTTATTAGTGATAATTCCATTTTCCAGTATTAACATATGTTTTCTTTATTGTAATAACTTAGAGAGACTTTCTTAAAAATGAAATTACTGGGGAGATACATGTCTCCAGAGCTTCTCCATTTGCTCAAATTTGAGTGTGTGATGCATGCTTGTGCTCTGTAAAGCTGTATAGCTTTATAGACTTCCTTTTGCCATTCTCTGAATACACCTCTAAGACTAATCCCCAAATCTCAAGGTCTTGGGTAGTATTCTTCTCTGTTGGAGAAGCCATCTTCTGCAAGGACCAGTCAGAAAAGAGTTCACAGTGTTTTAATCAGTAATGTGGACATATTGTCACCTCTAGGAAGAGGTGTTCCTATCCTGTTGCTTAATTTATACATTATGTATTCTAACTATACCGTGCCCTGAACACAAACTTCCAGAAAGGTTCTTAAGAGGTAAAACTTAGGACTTTCAAAGTTTTCAAATAAAGATGAGTGACAGAAACAAAAATAAGAATAGAAATAGCTCACACAAATTCCCTGACAGCAAGGAATGGAACTTTCTGAGACTCATTTTAGAGTGTTCCTTTCATCTGCTTGCATGAAGGTGGCAAATAGTTGCTTCATAGCAAGATATATGATTGTCAATGTTTTTTGTTTCTCTTTGTGGGCTGGTGATTATAGATTGAAATTGGAAGTTGACAAAATGTTGAGTATTACTTTGTTGAAATTATTTCGCACATTAACTGTTAGGTGACTGACCAACCACTTTCTAATTGGATGTAAAGTCCACTCCATTAACTAGAACTCATGCCCAATACTGACCTGTGGCTAGCTAGGTCAGAACTTCTAGAGGAGAAATCAATACTGTTTGTTATTCTGCTAAATGAGCATAGTAATAGATGTCTCTGAGTTCTTATCTTCATACCTATGTAATGGTCCATCTAGCAGCTCTCATAAGAGAATCTCCTTATGTAATGGGTGGTAATTTATGCAGAGACCCATAAATGTCCAAAGTACAGAAAACACAATATTGTGGAGTGCTCAGTCCTAAATGGGACATCTATATCAGTCTCTTTTCCCAAGGATCAGGCATCATAATGCACTCAGGGAGAAGGGAGATTGTAAGAGCCAGAAGTACTTTACCTCTGCATCAAAATAGTAATTTCTAGGTTGGACATAACATCGCTACTGCATACTTAAAATTACAGGAGTTCTGACTGCATGCACATGGACTGTACAAGATCAAGTTACCAAAATTCTAGAATGGGTAGGGAGGGGCTCATCAATTCCAACCTCTAGGTGAGAAGAAGTTGTTGACACTTGATTGCTGCTTGGTGAGGGAGAATAAGCTTTCTTCAAGGGTGTGACTACTAAGAAACTATCCATGCTCTTGTAGCTCACCCTATACCCTTGAAAATGTAGGTATCATTAAGTAGACACATTTGTTTCTAAAACCAACCAAACAAACAAAGAACATGTGAAGGAAAGGGAATCATGAGAGGAGAAAGTGTTGGGTGGTATAGGAAGGGAATTGGAGAGATGGGATGGATTTGATCAGAATACGTTATATACATGTATGATATTCACAAACAGTAACACTTGTTTTACAAACTACTTTACAAATGAAGAAAGCTGAGTGATTTAAGGGACAAATTTTTGTGGTGAATTTTGTATGATAGCTCAGATTTCAACATGGCAGTCACTACCTTTGTATATTTAAATTTGTCATTTGAGCTAAGTTTTGGTAATCATTATATCCATTGTATTCTCACATGGACAGTGTCAGTTACCATGTTCAGTGGTACAAATATTCTACAGTTTTATTACTGCAGTAAGTCCCACTGGATACCTCCTTCTATCATCTAGTCTAAAACCAATTACACTACTCTGCAGCATGTCTTACTGAAACCCTTGGCAGCACTGAACACTTCTTTAGCAACATTTACTGTAATTCTATACAAACCTTCTGAAAGAAACCCATTTTTGCATTCCAAAACTGTACCCAGGTACATTAAAGCATATTATAATGTCAGTGTGTTTAAATTATCCACACAGGATTTGTAATTACCATGTTAGGTCTTTTAATGCACACGTCCCTAAATTTTGCATTTTTCTTAAACATATCCAATTTGAATTTGCACTTAACCATAAATAATAGAGTATGTAGCTCACACATATCAATGAGAATTGCCTTTAGAAGTGTAAGATTGCTTGCTTAATACCAAGAAATGCTTTGGAGATCATCAAATCCCTTGACAGATGCATGCTGCCACAAGGATTTATTTTCTTCTGCTCATAGCTAAAATAGCATCCATTGCATTTTGCCATTTAACAACATTGGAGAAGAAGGTTACAGCAAAGTGATTTACAAATAGCGATTGCATTTCCCAGCTCACCTATTTCCATAAATAAGTCCAAAAATGTCATCTAGATTTGAATATCAGGTCCAGCAATGTCGATATTTTTCTCTACAGTAATCATACAAGAATGTGTCACACTTTGATCTCTCTAGAAAATGACTGAAAATTATCCCATGGCCTGGCATTCTTATCTGTCTTTTCCATTTTGACTTTACCCATTTGGCACAAGAAGCAAATGTTTAGAGGCTCTGATTTCAGTAGAATTGAATGCCCACCACCGTCTGCTTCATTAATGACTGATGCTTTGATTTCCATTATTAATAGTCATTGTTCACTAATCCCAGGGACACATGGTTAAAAAGAAATAAAACTAGCACAGGGACAGCACAGACAAGAGGACTAAGACAGTTTGCAGACACTCTAGACTACATCGTAATGGGAATTTCCTATTTTGCATCCTTTCTTCCTATTAAGTCAAAAACACCTCTCCCTTGGCATACTGCTTGTTATAGTTGATATTTCAATCAGGAGATAAAGTAGGTGTATCTACATACAAGTTAGGGGCTTAAAAATGTGGTGAGATGAATATCTGTAAAAATGATATGGAGAGGTAAAGTGGGAAAGAGCGTGAAGGGACAACATTAAAAAGGAAAATTAAAGATGTCTGTATCTACATTAACCATACAAGAAAGTAAATTCCATTGATCCCACTAAAACAGAACAAAAATCCTGTCCTGGATATCATGTCCTGGATAAAGAGTCTAACAGTCATTCAACAGGACCATCATAGATGGAATATGGGTATGAAAAATTTGTGACACGAGTGTATCAATAGTCTTTCTGCTATCAATACAGAGACTAGGCTGCAGACCTGATCTTCAGGAAGGAACATGTACTAGTAAAAACAGTGAAGGGGATTTCAAATGTCAGAAGAAAATGCTGTTAAAGATGAAAAGCCATAAAGGCATTCTAATTTCTCAGCTTAGCCTCTTAAGTCATCTACTCAGATGCAGAGACTATTCCTTGAGACATTTTTCTATTCCAAAGATGACTCAGAACAAACATCCTTTTAATCTTTATATGGTTAGCCATAACGTTTGCTGCTGTATCCATTTTTAGCTCAATTATTTTATATTAGTATGTGTTGTTACCCAATTTACTTCCTGGTGTGTCTGGCCTCATCTGTATGATCTTCTAGATCTTTGGATGACTTCCATTTACATCCTCAATTCAATACAGCACAATAACAACTAAAAAGAGAGGTCTTCTGGGATATGGTCTTCCAAGTATGTTCTACCACTACAATGTTTTTGAGAAGTAAAATTTGTTTGGTTCTGTCTAGGGAAGATCTAAATCATTTTCTTCCTTCTAAACATCTTGTTAATAATAATTCATCTTTGTGTGTGCATGCGTGTGTTTATATATGCATGTGGAAGCTAGAATAGGGTGCTAGATCCCATGAAGCTGGAGATACAGGTGGTTGTAAGTTGCCTGATGTAGATGCTGTGACCCAAACCCAAAAGTTCTTCACTGCTGAACTCTCTCTCCAGGTCTGTCATTTTTCAATGGAGTCCTGGAAATTAGAACATTTAGGCTGTAGCTTTTCTTTGTTTATTTTTTTTATATTTAATTTCCACATATTCTGTATGTATAACTGTGACAGAGTGTCAAATTCAGAATATGGGTTTTGTGGGGGCTTGAATATGCTTGACCCAAGGGAAGTGGAAATATTAGGAGGTATGGTATTATTGGAGGAGGTATGGCTTTGGTAGAGGAATTTTGTCACTGTGGGAATGGGCTTTAAGGTCTGTATGCTCAAGCTCTACCAACTACTAAAGAGTATTCTCCTGGCTGCCTTTGGATAAAGATGGAGAACCCGTGGCTCTTCCAGCACCATGTCTGCCTGCCTTCTGCCATTCTTTCTGACCAGATGATAATGTACTGAACCTCTGAAACTGGAAACTAGCCCCCGTTAAATATTTTCCTTCATAAAAGTTACCTTGGTTATGGTGCCTCTTCACAGCAATGGAAACTCTAAGACAGTCTTATCTGACTCAAGGAATGCAATATTTTTTTCACACTTCTAGTTTCCCCATTTGAGAAATTAGTGTTTGTGCCAGAGGTCATATAGAAGTCATAGGACTTGCCCAGAAGAGCTTGGTTCCTGGCTTATAGATAATCTCATATTCTTAGAGTAGCATCTAGTATCATTTTATACTGTGTGTTATCTTGCAGCTCCTTCCACTAACATTCCCATCATTCTCAGCATAGAGGGGCTCTTGCCTAGGAAGTGGTTATGTGAATAGCCTGGGTAGGCACACAGAAAGCTCTTGCCCAATGGCATCATTTACTGGGATGTGTGTTTGATTCCTGTGTGGAGCAGCAGATGGTAGTAGGTGGCTGGGGGTGGGGGTTTCTCTTCAGAAGCCTGTGGGCCAGCGACAGCTGTACTCCTGCCTCTTGCCAATTTTTCACCCACGGTATCTTCTTGGTGGCTTTGCCCCACCCAGGTGTGCTGCAAGCTTAGTGACTCATTACAGGACACTGCAGCAAACTCCTTGTCATGTAATCGTAATGCATGAAGGCTAATTGATGCCTAGTATTTCAAAACACCTTTTATCAGCTTTTGCCTTCCTTAGAATTCCCTTTTGGAGCTCAACACTGGGAAGTAAAGTAAATGGGATCATGTTTCCAGACAAGATGGAAAAGAAGTTTAATGGCTAAATCTCCCAGTCAGTATCCCAGATGGGAATGAAGATGGGGATGGAAGAGGGTATGTATTCTAAAATATGCTCCCAGGACAGATTAGGCTACTTCCTAAGCCCCCTGATATCTTTTAGGACTGAGAAGGAGATACTTGTCTAGCTCTGTAATCCTCTGCAGGGTACATGAGGTTTAGGACACTGTCTCCAAATGCTCCCTTCTTGTTCCCACTCACAGTTTCGGAAAGCCTTCATTGACACTTCCCATCCCCGTTCCTCACTAAGTATTAGAAAATGCAGAGTGGACAGCACAACTTTAACAAATGTCTCTGAACAGTGTTCAGAGAATAAGCTAGACATTATGGCAGAGAATGAAACAGGAAACAGACAGAGAGACTGAGAATGAACTGAGAATAAGACAGACTAGAGATCAAGACACTACAACAGAGTAACATAGATATGGTAGTTTATAAACAACAAGAATTCATTCCTCGTAGTCTGGGAAATACAAAGCCCAAGGTGATACCTTGGCATTGGTTCTGGCAAGAAACTTCCTGCCATGTATTCCCCATGTGAAAGTCAGAGGGCTAAGGTAACCAATTGCTATGTGAAAGCTTATGTTATAATACCTTTGATCCTATTCACAAAAATAAAAGGAATCCTCATGGTTCATCACTTCTTCAAAGCACAATATTCTAGCAGCATCATATTGAAAATGCATGCATTTTGTAGGGAGCATAGCGAACCTACTGCATACACGGACAGGGAGTAGGTATTGGATCTGATACAAGGCAAGCTACTGAAATAGTAGCTTAAGCAGACTTTGCTAATAAGGCTCTGTTTTAAGGCATGTGGTTTGTAATGCTAAGAGAGACTCCTCTGACCTCATGGATGATTGTCACCCAGGTACATAGCCAGAAGTGACATGTAAAGAAGGAGACTGTCCATTTTGATGGCAGCATAAAATAGTGGAAACTGAAGGCCTGCAGAACTTCAAATCCTCTTCTGAGAAGGGCACATTTTGTGAGAGATCTGAAGAAAAAACTGGATAATGGGAGCAACAGGTGAATCCCAGATAGAAGCATGAGGGTAAGCTGGTAGATATTCCAAGGAGGATGAGGCTAAAGGTTGTCTGATTTCCTTTTGTGACAAGAAGAAACTTACCAGAGTATCTCAGGTCCAACAGTATCTTTTCTCTGGTATGTCCGCCACTTAACTAGAAGCTTTCTCATAAAACCAGACTGACTTTCTGCTTGTCTAAAATTGAGATTGTCTGCCTGCGGAAGCAGAAAGGATCCCAGGGTCAATGCAAACTCATCAAATCCAACTCTTACTTTTCTGGGCATTCCCAGTGTTATGAGAGTTGGAAAAGCAAACATTGCCCTAAAGGTTGTTTGTGCCTATGACAGATATGGCTGTGCACAGCATCCTGAATCCCAGATGCAACCACACTCTGGCATAGTTTTCAACTAAATTAAAGCCCCAAAATAGAAAGGATTGGTCATCAGGTGGACTGGTGTGGAATGCAACTAGCGATAAAGCCAAGTTGATTCCTGCTTCCTTTTGTGATATTTTAAAAGTTAGGGTCCTGTCAGATATGGAGTTCATGTTATTTTATATCATTTTGATTTCAAGGTGTCAAAGCCATGCTATCAAGAATTTGAATGACTTACCAATGGGCATAGACCATCTGTTTTTTCCAGTTTTTCTTATAGATTCTCATTTAGAACTCAACCTCTAATTAGAGTCAAAACCTCTCATTTACAGACAAATGACGAGAACAAAAATCAGAAGCTGTGGAAAGATAAATCTCAAAAAGATTCTGTCTAATTCCTTACATGTACTCTGCCATCTCAGTTTCTATAAAATGAAAATTTATATTCCCAAGAATAATCCCATGCTGTCTTATAAATCACTGAAGAAAGATTTAATTTCATTCAGTCCCATTAGGTGTATTTATTGTTCTCTGAATCATTGTTATGGAATACAGATGACAACTCTTAGAAGGCCAGAATATCACAATAGAAAGAAAAATCCATTTTCTACCCTTTTTATGGTCA
>JADRCC010551449.1:0-12814 GCA_019843855.1 Hylomyscus alleni
ATATGAAGGCTGACAGAGTTAAAGGTAATGAAAACTGGTGAGCGGTGCTGGTGAGCAGTTGTTGAGTACTGACCCTGCACCAGCCACTTTGGATAATTTCTTCTCTATTCTTCTAAGTTTTGGAGGCACATCACTGTCCCCGCTTTATATCTTTAGAAGTGGATAGCCAACAAGATTCAGCAATGACCAAGGACTGTTAAGGACTACCATGAGTGTTTGTGTATTTGGTATGCAGCAATAGACGGTACATGTTGAGACCTCCATACAATTTATTTTCAATCTGCCATGCCTACACAAGGTTTTATTATTCCAGAGAGAGCAGACAATTTTTTTTAAAACTAATAAATTACCTACATTCTCACTATGTTGAAGAATTAAGATCGGAGAACATTTATAGCTAAGATAAAGACTATCTCTTTCCACTCTCCCTTGAAGCTCAACTAGAACATGGGGACAGAACGTAGATAGTCTAAACTTCGAATTACAGAGGACTTGGAGGGACCCTACCCTCAGAAGTTTCCCCACGACTCCTGTCTGCTGATGAAATATCTGATCCTGAAATCTGAATTTGAATAGAGGGAGAAGAAAAACAGAGATTTGGTTTTGATTGAGTTATTTCATTTGTATTCTTTAAAATAATACAGCTATTCTCACAAATCACAGTTTGTGTTTTATCAGTCCAGTTTACTACAAGAGAACCAGCTCCATGCCTGGCATAAAGTAGACATCCCCACAGCAGCCAAGTTGTACTAAGGTATGAAGGGTTGAAGATAAAGACTTTTCTTGATAAATCGTACATTACAATCACTAGTAACAATAGCATTAAGTCCATGTAGAGTCGTTAGATAATCCAGTGATTAAAATTACAAACAATATGCACATTCTCATAGATGAACAAAGAAATAAGGCCCATGACAGGGGCCACTTCTCCAGGCCCCTCAGTGACAGGGGCCACTTCTCCAGCTGAGATATCTTGGCCCCTTATATCCCTTCTCCTAGTGATTAAATTCCTTGGGGTGGTTAAAACTCATGGAGGATCTAATTTATCTTCAGTGATTCATGATAAGTACACTGTATAGAGTAGGCACTTAATGATGGCTGTTTCTTTCCATTTCATCTCCAAATAATCAGGGTAATAAAGCTCTCTAGACACTTATGCTTTGAACTTTATGTTAGAATTTTTTTTGAAACAACAAAAAAAAGCCTACAGGAGCTTCAGAGAAAGGTGGATTGGGGAAAATTACTAAAGAAGAGTAGAACACAGATTGCATTCATTTTCTTTTATTCATGCTCCCCAAAATAACAAGGACTCACAGAAGAGAGGCACTGTCTGATCTTGGCTTACTAGAAGAGGTCAAGTTAAATATAAAGATAGAGATGACACAGAGTAACCTGTGCAGAAACAAAAGGCAGTCTGATACAGAAAGTGGCTGAGCAGAATGAACGTTCAAGTTGAGACTGAGAAACCATTGACCTACAGTAGAAAAAATATATACATTAGAAGTGTTAGAGATGAAAGCTGGAAATCTTAAAGCTACAGGGTCCATAAACTTGACCCTCAGTTATAGTAAGGGTAGACTTGGGTTAGAGGTGGTGTCTTAAGTAGCTGAGGGGGTCCAGACAGCTTCATTTAAAGCACATTTCAAGAGGTGGCATTGTGGTTTATTGAGCTTTCCCCCACCATCTCTTGTTGGGTTAAACATTTTTACTTTTATAATGACTTTTTTTTTTGGAGAGAAATGCCTATCATGTAATGTTTTCTGGGGAGCTATAGAGAAATGTCTGCTCATCCCAGAGAGAACACCCACAGTCAAGAGAAATGATCTAAGACTAGCTTGGTCAAGCACTGAATTTATTGATGTTACTTACAGAAACATGGACAACTCAAAGGAAGCTATACTACTAGAAAGTTGCCTGGTGACTTATGGGTATCTGTAGAGCTGAAGAGTCCCACATGCCAGCCATCCTTCCACTTCAAATATATCCCCAGGGAAAGTAGGCTCTTCATGAAGACTCATGAGCCTCTGTAAGTCCCTGACTCCATGAGGTAATGCTAGCAGGCCCCACCTCCTGAGGGTATCCTGTGGGTGATCACAGCTCATAGGATTCAGGTTGCAATGGTCTTGTCCAACCATTAGGAAATAGCTACATGGCGTGCCTCGTCCCAAAGTCACCAGAAGATTCTAAAGGGGCGCATTGGTAAGGACATATTATTTAGTTTACCTCATACCTGGGAAGGGAGCATCCATTATTAAGGGGCGGTAAGGACATGTTATTTAGTTTACCTCATATCTGGGAAGGGAGCATCCTTATCCAGAGTGTTCAACCTAGTCTCAGTGCTCCTACGCTGAATCACAGAGTGCGGGTGCTGGTGTCAGAAGGTGGGTATGTGTGAATGTGGGGTAGAGTCACAGACATTGTCAACAATCTTTAGGGACACGGAGAACATTCTCTTCCAAGCTTTCACTTTAGGGGAGTGAATAACATTTTGCTGTTCTGCTTCCCAAGAATTAATGGTCCTCAGTTTGACAAATTGACTTAAAAACTGTGGAAGTGAGGTTTTGACTCTACTGCTTTGTGCTCCTGGGTGGGCAGCTATACCAGCACCCATCCAAGGAATCTTTGCATCTGCTGATGAAAGACACACACACACACACACACACACACACACACACACACGCACGCACGCACGCACGCACACACGCATGCACGCACGCACACACGCACGCACGCACGCACGCACACACGCACGCACGCACACATGCACACACACACATATTCGCACGTGCACACACACGCATGCACGCATGCACATACACATGCACACACACGCACGTGCACACACACGCACGTGCACACACATATGCACGCATGCACACACGTGTGTGCACACACACATGCACTCATACATGCACACACACACAAGCTTATTTTTTTTAACATGTCTCATTGGCTCAGTGGCTGGGCACTTCAAGCCTCCCAAGGGTAGCATGTTCTTCCCTCTGGTACTCCTGGCTAAACACCTTTAACTTTGCTGCCTTGTTACTTTCTGTGATGCCCATTGGTCTTTATTGCTCAAGATGCATCCACGCTGCTCTTCCCTGGGCCGCTTTCCCTTTCTGCTTACATTTTGGACGATCTCCCCTGCAGCTCTGAGTCTGTTCCAACTCTCTCACCCAAGTATGGTGATCGCCTCCCATTCCTCTTTGTGCCCCACCTGTGCCCAGCTATTGGCCGCTGGCATTTTTATTGATAGATCAAAAACCCATTGGGGACAAGGACCTTCAGTGTATGGACACCAGATTCCTGATTAACTCAAAGCCTCAGAACCTCTCCCCTACATTTCACCTTTTCTGTCCAAATATAAAAAACAAAACAAACAAACAAACAAAACCCCCAAGCTCTTCTCTCGGACATAAATTGAGCATAACCTTAACAAAAAAGTAAATTTACAATGTATGATATAAAATTTACATCTAGTCTATCATATTGGTTAACTAGATAAGGAACTGTACCATCATTCCTAACTTAAAAGTTTATGATTCTGCACCTGAATTATGTTTCGATTTTAGCCTGTAACACTATCTGAAAACCATGTTTTAATTTTATATCATATCTTTATTGTTAAATAACTTAAGTTTGCTTGTGGGACTATAATTAGTCTTCAACCATGTCAGAAATCTGAGAACAAATTAAGTATTACCTGAGTATGTCAGAAGCACCAAACATAGCTTCTAAAACTTAAACAATTGTAGAGATAGCTGATTACCTGGACAGTCCCTAATTTCTTATAATGTTGGAGCATCTGTTTTTAGCCTTTTGTCCCAGAACCATCTGGCAGATTCAGCAAGGAAGTGGGAATATACAGGACTAGCTTACCCTGTATTGGCAGAGATTAGTAGTCAACTGTCCCACATCTGCTTGTCCATTTTGGATAGTATTTTGTCTGAAGATGAAATAGGCTATTTCTGCCCTATTGTTACCTTGCTATGATAGCAAAGACCACAGAAGGTAACTAGGCAGCAAAGTTAAGATTTGGAAGGTGTTTAGCCAGGAGTACCAGAAGAAGGGCATGCTAGCCTTGGGAGACTTAGAAGCACCCAGCCACTGAGCTAGTAAGGCACATGAAAAATATGCTAATGTGTATGTGTCTTTTATCCATCGATCCAAAGAGAGCCTGGGCAGGTGGCTGGAAGCACAGCCTGCCCAAAACATAAAGCTCTGTGAGGCATTTGGTCATAGTGTTGACAAGGGTAACTCTTGAGAATGCAATCCAGTTCTTAACTTCATGCAGCAATATTTTGGGATATAAGGCATTTCCTATATAATAACAGGTTGACATTGGACTGTTTCCACCAGGATTTCTTCATTTTGCTCTAGAGTTCCAGAAAGCAGACCTAAACTACAAGTTTATAAATATGGCAAAAGCTGAGTTGGGAAAAACTACCTCTTCATTTTTATATTTCATTAGATAAATATCACCTTCCCTCTTTTTTGATGCTCTTCCTTCCTTAAAAGTGGAGAAAGAACAAGCTGAAAGTTTTGTTAGGCAGAATGCCAGCGTCCATCCTAAAGCATTGTGTCTAGGCTTCATTGGTCATATAGAAAGCGTTAACCTTGTGAATCATTTAAGGAAATTGTGGGAGAGGGAGACATTCGAAGAAAAGTTTTGCATTGTGTGTTCAGAATGTCGGGGAGAAATGCTCTGCTCTTTTAATCAGGACCATAAAGAGTGCTGGATGGATGTGGGAATTAAAGTCAGAGAGATCTCCTCTGTCTGAACATTGTGATGTCTGAGATCGCACATTTGGATCTTCTGTGTCCTATGTTCTCATTTCATTCAAGGAAGTAGGGTGGGAAGATTGGGTTAAGTGATTTGGCAATGACACCTTCTAATTTATAGTCAGTTCAATTTTGGGATAGGTTTAAAAAAATAGAACCTGAGAATAACCCCAAGGGAATTGTTTCCTATTGATTCTAGGTTCCCCAAACATCTCAACATGGACTTCAGTATTATTACTAAATGGAAAACAGTTTTTGTAGTTCAAACATCATTCATTTTCCTTCAACATCAAATCTTAGAAGCTCTGAGTAGCTACAAAGTCATCAGTGTTGCCATTAAATTAAACGCAGTGTTGACTGCGTTTGGTCTCTACAGGCCAACCCATGCTGCATGGTTCTCAGAGCAGAGGGTGGCATGACTCTTACCTAAATCACTATGGATCTTTTGTAAACCTTGAGTACTTTTGAGCTTCTCATTCCTGGTGTCCTTTCCTTTACCACCGAACAGATCTGAACCCAACCATATTACAGTGTTTTGTGTGAATCAACTACTGTCTCTTGGGTTTGATTGCCCCTTGGAAGTGATTGACTCTCTTGGGAAAAGCAGGTGAGTTGAGGTTGTTAGCATTCTTCCTGGAGGACAGGAGGATGGTGGCCTTTGAATGCTATGGTTCTTTTTAAACCTATTTTTTATTTCCTGCTTTACTGTGGTTAGCTTGTCTCAAGGTCTTACTTTCCAACAGTACTGGCTGAACACCTTTTCCGTCTTCATAATTGCCTTGCCTGTCTCTGGTGCTGCACTTAAGCTTACTAATGATGACTTAGGTGCAGTTTAATGTGATGAGAAATTAGTGATGGTATTCCTTCTAAACACCACCACTGACTAGTATGGGAGGGTTAAGGTGGGTTTCACTTTCTTTGCTCTTGTTCTCATTCTCCTCCTCCTCTTCTTCCTCCTCCTCCTTTTCCTTCTGTCTTCATCTGAAATACAAATAGAAAAGATGGTTTCAGAGTATGCCTATACACAAGTCCAGTGCAAGGAGCCTAGAAATGCTGAAACAGATGCTGCAGGTGTAAACAGCTTTCTTATCTCAGTTTCTGGATTTTACATCCTCCTAGAAGACTCTGTACTGCATACGAGGGTTATTGGTACAGATGGTAAACTGCCGGAATGCCCAGAAGGTTCAAGCTCATCTGTGTTTCGAAGGAAGGGGAGGTTTGACTGTTGTCGGACTCACAGGTGTTTGGAAGCTTCCAAATTACCTTCAGGTTTTTCTGTTTTGCCTTGCTTTAACAGATGTCTTGGGTTATATGTTGGAAGCATCCACTCCTTATGGTGTCCAAGTGTTTAAAATTGGAAAGAGCATCCCAAGAGCAAAGGGGAGGTACTGAGATCTTGGCTTACCATCCACTCAGTCATTACAAATTGAAGCTCTGAGCTACTCTTGTCTCTGGGCGGCTGCCACTTCATTTTCTCCTTTGGTCACTGGCTCTTCACTTTCTTGTTTTGCAAAGTTCTTAGTGTACAATCATTTTGGCACAGACATTTCATTATTCTGGACCTCTATTCCTTGTTCCTGTTATAGTCTCTCTCATAGCCCATGGCCACAATAGGTGCACCCAGGTGGAGACCACATACTTCCAGGTGTTCTATTTAAGTGGGTTCTGTCAAGCAACACCAGAATAACAACCTTTCTGTGAGAGAAGACTGAAATTGACATGTATTGGCCTCCTTTCCCAAAGCAGGAAACTTTGTTCCTCAACAAGAACAAAAGAAGAATAAAAATAAATTAGACCAGCGGATAGTGGGACATCCTCCTTGCCTAACTTACACCCAGGGAATCATTCAACCTGCAATGTTCTCTCTCATGTGGCTCATCTCTTACTGCTTTGAATAGAGAGTGGTATTTTTCTGAGAATAGCATTTCCTGAAATGTATTCTGTGGGAACATTTTCATAGGTCAGATTTGGGGAAAGTCCTGCGTTGACAAAGAGGTTGACTGGCCCCCTGTTGCATGATGGTAAATACCTTTAAAAAAACTCTTAGAGCATCTTAGAGACATTTAAATAATAGGTTAATTTGTAATTTAAAATGTTGGTCAGCATCATTTAGGATGTGCCGACATTTATTTAAGTGAGAGGAGTATGACACAGTGAAGTGTTTCTTGGAATATGCTTTAGGAAATGTTTACTAAGACAAAATATTAAGGCCCAGGAGCCCCTGGGAACACCTAATTAATGATGTTTTTGGAATTAGGGTGAAAGAAAGTATAACTTTAGAGGGCTTTGTGGATTATACAGAACGTTTTGATTGCTTCCCTAATGACTGTCACTTTCTTATACTATTGAGGTCCTGTTCTGTGAGAAGATCATCTCCATTGTTACCATATGTTCTAGACTGAGCTGTGTCACCCAAAAGTCATGCAATAAAGCCTGACCTCTACCCAATGTGACTACATGGAGATACAAAGCCAATTACTGTTAAACAAAGTCATGATGATGGAGACTCAACCCAGCAGTGCCAGATTCCCTAGGAGACGAACCTGAAACACCAGAGACAACTCTGTTCAGAGCAGGGAAGGTCATGAGAAGCACAGTGAGGTGGCAGCCACCTTTAGCCCCAGGGAAATCAAAAGGTCTCAGGAAACTCTACAACGGTAACATCTTGATCTCAGGTCTCCAGAGCTATGCAAAATTAAATTTCTGTAGATGAAACCTTGCAGTCTGTGATAATCTGTTATTGCAGGTTTAGTAAAGTAATACATCATACATGACCAGCTGTGCTAAATTAGGAGTTATTGATGTCATCACCCCAACATTGTCTCCGATAGCTACTTGTCTCATGGTTTTCCCTGGACTCCAGTAACACTATCCACAGTGGATTTGTTTTTTAGCAGAGAAACATGTGGCTTTATTCTTCATGTGCATGGCTAAAGAAGCATGTAGCTACATCACTGTGGGCCAGTGCCCTGCAAAACTACCTACCAGAGGAATAAAAATGCAAAAGAAATGTGTTTGTAATGGGTTTGGGGATTTAGCTCAGTGGCAGAGCACTTGCTTAGCAAGTGCAAGGCCCTAGGTTCAGTCCTCAGCTCCGAGGGGAGCAGGGAGAGGGGGGTCAGTGAGGAAGAAAAAAAGAAAGAAAAAAAAATGTGTTTTGAGTTCCAATCCGATCAGTTTAGGCCTGAAGGCTGAGTTTCTCAATCATACGAACTAATAAAGACTCCTGGGTTGTTCGTGCAGTGTTATTTTGGTTCCTTTATTAGTGGTGGAAACCAATGCCCACGGGCCACTGAACTTCTAGCCTCCAAAGAAGGCTCCCAGGCAGCTGTTGGTACACAGGCAATCATGTGTTCAAGTTGTCATTTCCAAGTTTCTCAGCAGTAAATTCAGTTTGTGCTTTGCTGTTGGTATTTATATCCAGATAAATAAAAAAGTTACAATCACATATGCGGCATATAAAGCTGAATGCCAGATACTCCACCTGGATCTGCAGGCACAATGACTCTCAGAATCTTTTCTCCTTCTATGGCTCCCAGTTAGAGTTGACTGAAAGCAGCATTTGCACCGTTCAGAAAGTAGAACCGAGACAGCATAAACACAGGTGAGGAGTTCAGTCATGATTAGATGCTACGAGAGGCAGACAGAGAGGAGACAGGCAGTTCCACCTTCTCAGTCCTTGTCCTGTGTCTACTCCTTGGGGACCCTGTGCTCTTGCTAACCTGCATTAACCTCAGCTTGATCACCAGAGGCAGAGGCAAGATTCTCCCCCTGACTGTACCAGCGATTCCTGACACTCACCTCAGGCTGGGTGTGCCTGACCTCATTCCCAGCATTCTCCTGCAAGCTCCTACTTATTCATTTGCTGTGCTCCTCCCTGAGGGCACACCAAATTCGGGTGGGCTTCTCTGTGCCCCCTAGCTGTTCCTCAGCTTCTCACTCCCCAACTTCTTGGGTGTGGCCCTGCTTCTATAAATAATATAGGCTGTGCTCTATTCTTAGTGGCCTGACTTTCCTGAAGGACTTCTGACACATGAATGCATTCTGAAACAGTAAATGAAACAGGGAAAGAGAAAGTACGAGCGGGAAAGAGTGGTGCTTTAAATAACACCTAGGGGCTTTGCACCTAAAAAGAGGATTGGCAACACAGAACTGAAAGGGTAAGGAAAACAATTGTAAAATCCATTCTAAAGTATATGAAGACCATTCAAAGAATAATCAGAATTATGAAAGATTTGGCTCCAGCAACACTAATAACTACATATCTTAAAATGCTACATAAACATAATAATTACAGAAAATGTGGTGTGATTTTCTTTAGAGCCTTTGCTTATAAGTTGCATTTTCTAAAACCTTATGGTATCTTGCTGAGGCAAAAAAGAAAAAAATCAAGGCTGAAATTGTTCAAAGGAAAAGGGGCTCTGTAGGTATGAAGCCACAGGAACCAAATGCACATTGCTCTGCTGACTGCTGGAGCTCAGCCATCTACTTTCCTGAATACAGGGCTCCCCTCCAGCTCTGCCTTGCCTTTGCAAGAGCTGCTATGGAAAATAAATACCAGGAGTACAAGTAAAGCAATAGAGGGAGGTGGCCTCAAAGACGCAGAGGGGGATGATGATGGTGATGATGATGGTGATGATGATGATAAAAGAAGCTCTCCCGCTGGGATTTACGGAGTCCCACATCTTCTTGGTTTTAGAAGGGATCTGCACTCAGCTATGCCCTCCAGAGAGATGAAATCCTCTAACCAAACAATGCGTTGACAGGGGACCCTCCACTCCTGTGTTTTTCTGCAGTGGCTCCAAGGAGTTGGTTTCCTGGCAACCTGCCATGGTGATGAAGCATCATTGGCCTCTAGGGGGAGCCCATCGGCCATCAACCTCTGAGGATCTCCTCCTCCTTGGGGCTGGCAGGCTGGCACTTTCAGAGTACAGTTAAGGCAGCAGCCAGAATAAGGTTATGGTAAGGCATAGGCATTTGATAAATTGGTGTTTTGGGCCTGCTGTGCTGTGGGCAACTTCCTGATGGACAATTGCTGACTTTCTAGACTTTAAAGCTAAAAGATATGCAGGAGACAGAGGTCTTGAGGTTTGGGATCTTAGAGGTCTTCCCTATCTAACGATCACAGATCAGTAAGCATCCCATTTTGCAGTGAAAATATCTCTCTCATTTCTGGTTTGTCTTACTAATAACTGATTAGTCATTAGTTGAACTGTCTGATGACTTAATACAATCTAACAATGCAAAAAGATGTTCTCCATTTTGCACACCCATTTTCTGCCTCTAAAGATTTCTTGGAGAAAGAAGTCATGCAAGCCAGAAAGTAAGATGAGCAGGCATTTTCATTTTAATGAGAAAGCCTACAGTGACCTTCTGTGCACATGCAGGGCCACCGAAAGAAGAATTTGTTCTTCCGTGGGTACTTCATGTCCTAGCACTACATTCCCCAGATATCATTTTGTTTAACCCTCTCTCTATGTGTGTACACCTTGTAGCTTAAATCAGGTCAGAGAGCAAATCCCAAAGGCGGAAGGCAGAAAGCACCTGCCTTTGTCACAAGAGAACTCCAGCTGCAGTGGCCAGTGCCAGGCCAGGCCAATCGCCAGGCTCAGTGCTTGCTAGGAAGAGCCTGTTTACTTTGGTCTTCTCCTCAGCTTCTTGGTTTGGTTTGGTTCTTAACGCATTCATTTCCAGTTTTGAAGCTATAGAGATGATGGGTTGAGGTAGCTAAACTGAAAAGCCACAGTCAAAAGCCTACTATGGAATTTTTAAAGCATTTAGTTCTACCAGAGGTAGACGAAGGGACTAGTTATACTAGGGGAATTCTGTAATGGTTTCTTAAATGGTAACACTGCTTCTATGTGCTTATTTTCCCCATTATTCTGTACAGTTTCAGCCTAGGGCAGAATAGGTTGTCTATGTTGTCTTCTTATTTCAGAGGCCTATTGTGCATAGTAGTGTTCTGCTTCTGTGGAGGGAAAGTCTACTTCCACCTCTGAAAATGAATATACCAGGCTGCTTACCTTCAGTTGAAATTGAAGGGTACAGGCATTCACATTTTAGAAAAAAAAAGTCTCTTAAATGCTGGCTTTCCCATTCCTTTTATGATGACTTGCCCGTGGGAACGGAAGAAATTTATCTCTGTCATGTTGCCATCAGGGACACAGAGGACCTTCCAGCTCTTTGAAAACCAGCCAAGGATGCCACATGTGAGAAAATGACATATTACAGACCAGCAGGAGGGAGGTAATAAAGATGGCAGATTTCTGAGATGGTGTCCACATCCATAACTGTTCAAAAATGGAGTGAGTAACTGACCATGAGGTGCCCAGCTCTGATAATACAACTACAGCACAACTCCTACACCTAAGGCCCAGGGAACATCACGGAAGACAGGTGGAAAGATTTTAAGAGCCAGAAGACCACGGTATCTGCTGCAAGGTAGTGTCTTCCATATAATCATAGGAACGCTGCAGCCATAAAGTCTCAATAGAATGACTGTCCAAACATGCCCTGCATAATAGCAACACCAACTGCTGTACCAGTGTGATTGGGGGAAATCCTCCAGGGTTCCTATGCCTAGATGAAGTGCTATAGGCAATTAAAGACTTCTTACAGAGGAAGAATGGGCCTTCTCAATCAGTGATTCAACTGATAGGTTATTAACCCTAAGTGTGTAGACATAAGATCAATGATAAAAGGAGTTAGGAGTGTGTGTGTGTACTTTTATACTAGTATGCACACACACACACACACACACACACATATATATATATACATATATGTGTATATATATACATGTGTATGTATGATTATAGATGCAGGTAAGATAATGAAACAATAACAAAAAGAAGAGGTCATGAATTTGAGAGGGAGTTGGGGGGCTTGATAGGAATTGGAGGGGAAGAGAGACGGAGGGAGGTGAGGGTGGGGCACACCCCTCTGTGAACAGTGCAGCTAGTCTTGGCCTGGTGATAGGGAAGTGCCTAGTAGTTGTGTACTTTTCAAAGAGGTGACAACCTGGCTGCCTTTCTAGGTCACTCTGATCCTGTCCTCGAATCCCCATGGAAGAAATGGAAGCATATCAGAAAGAATAAATATCTCTATAGAAAACAGGAAGGGATAAGGGGAGAAGAAAGTATAAACTTGGAAAGATAAACTAGATATTACTTAACGTTACAGTACGGCTGGTGTGTAGGAAAGGCCTGGGGTGATCATTTCCCAACCACCAGCGATCCATTCTCCCCCTTCTATGCCTGAGAGAGACCTCCCTTGCTATTTGAAACTAGGGTTAATGTTTGATAATTAATTTATGGAGAGCAGCCCCTTAGCAATAACCCCAGGCAGGATCTGTTTCCTCCACATTCTGTGTGGTGAAGTGCAAATCCTTTCCCAATGCAGCAGATCTGTGGGGGCCACAGTATGATTGGCATTCTAAAGGCAGGTCTCAAATGATGCTTCTGTCACACCGGGCAACTAAAGGATGTCTGGGAGATGCGGTGTCATTATTTGATGTTGAAAGAAGCTTTTCATAACACTTTCTGTCATTCCTGCTATTCTACATGGGAAGGCTTTAAAATCAATAATAAATTGCTGTTGGCTCCTTGTCGCCCCTCACTCACCCCAGTGATGAAGAATGCAGGCTCTACAGGGAAATAATGATATTCTGTGTCTTTTATTCGTTACCTCCTGAGAGTCTAGTCTCTGGGACGAATGTGTAGACTTGAATAAGCCAATAAATGAAGAAGTGCTTTTTATTATTATTTTGATTAAGAGGTAAATTACAAAGAGGAATAATATTGAGCAATTATTTTAGGTCGTGATGGGATTTTAGATGAATGGTTAGGAGAGTTTATACCTTGCAGTGGAAACTTAGCTTTATTTTTGCTATGTTGTGTCAAGATGAGATTCACCTGGGGTGAAGTTTGTTGATATCTGACCCATATCTCCTTGCCTGTCATCATTTTTTCTTCTCCTTTTAGAGAGTGCTAGGTTTAAGGTTTGTAGCAACATTGAAAGAAAGATTACAGAT
>JADRCC010551451.1:0-11690 GCA_019843855.1 Hylomyscus alleni
GAGAAATGAAAATTCAGCAAGGTTGATCCATGTGCCCTGTCACCAACCAAGTCCATTTGAATCTACAATGTCTGCTTGCATCTCTTTATCCAAGAGGAGTCTGTTCCTCCAGAGAACAGTGGCTTCATAAAGCAGTGGGGACAAAGGTCACCTCCTCTGCCACACCAGGCCCCATGTTCTTTCAGAGAACATGATGACAACTGGATGGCAATGGTCTGTGCAAGAGATTAGGACAGAAGCCCAGCACACTCAGGGAAGGGATGGTCAAGGGATGATCATTTTCCAGTGCCCTCCATGCTATGAGCTTCCTCTTCCCTAGCTAATCTATGCTTCTTGTATTTGCTTAAAATGCTCATGAAGCCACTGTAAAACATTCAGACTTCACCCTTGGCATCAGTTTGATATTTATTAATGGGTGTCTTGCCTTCCCTCTGAGGATTCCTCTCTCCTGGGTCCCTTCTGTAGAATTTTAGACAGTAGATGTTTTAGTCTTTAGTTTTTTATATTTGTTTAGTTTCTTAAGTCTCCAGTCCTCTCTGGAAACATTCATGCTTTGCTTCTCTGTGAGCTCTTGACATATTGAGAGCAGGTATTATAAAATGCTATCTTCTAAGTCTGAGACCCAAAAACAGGAGTAGACCACCCTGGATGACTGAACTCTTCTAATATGGTCCATAGCTCCATTTGTCAGGATCTTTATATTACAGTATGTAAAGTATCCAGGAGATGAAAGCGAAATTGCATGTCATTTCTGACAAAACAAATGTGAAGACTTCCTGACTCCATTGAGAGGAGGATGCTGGCCTTTCAAGCTCCCTGGGGAGAAGAATCCAGTTCAGGGTTGGCTTCGGACACAGTTATGTTCAAGTTGCCTATGATTGCACACCTCCAAACTCCCAAGTCTTCCTTTATCTCTCTATTTTCTTTAAATTTATTTTTACTATTTACTAAGAGCTGGAAATCTGGAAGTCATACGGCACAGAATCAAGATTTCTTGGATACAGGTTCTCCGTGGGTTGAAGGGCCCTAAAAAAGGCAGCCTGTCACTCACTGTATAGATTCAGTCAGAAACATGGAAGCTCAAGGAAGGCACTGAGATTCTCACTGTTAAGAAGATGAATTATGCAGTAGAAATTTAGTTCGTATTCATTTTGCCTGAGTGGAAAATTAGCAAGTTTGTGATGACTACATTGTGTCCTGATCAAACTTGCAGGTGTGCCAAGGAAGCTCATGGAAAAGTTTCAGCCCAGCTCTCCCAGGATGGCTGTTATCCAACAGAGTAGAGTCAACTTAACAGGTCAAATATTCCACTGGGAAATCACATGTCCCTTCTCTCCATTGGGAACTTGTCACTGATAGCCCCTAAAATTACAGGCTGCAGAGATGTGCTAAAGACTCTCCTCACCTAAGCCTATGCAGGATCTCCTCAGGCTCAGATTCCGCCTGCCCCACCACTTCCATCTGAGTAAGTGCCCTGAGTAAGAACAGAATCAGAAGGTGGTTCGGACCCAGGAAGGCTATGGTGGGAGGAGCTCTGGAGCTACATTGGGAGTTTCAGGATTTACTGTGGGGAAACTGAGTCTGAAGGCCCTCAGCACAGGGTACTGTGTACTGCATCAAGTGCTTTTTCTTCCCAGGATACCCATTTCCTTAAGGTCTTAAATTACTTAATTTTTATAAGATGTCAATTAATTTTAATTTCAAATTACTTTTCTTAACTAATAACCAAATTTACTTTATCATCCATAAGTTGTATGGTGTGATTTCTAGATGTTTTCAGAAGTGATCTTTTGTATGCATCTTGAAAGGTACTGATGTTTTAAGTTCATATTTAAACAAATACACTTAATTTCACTTCTCTTGATTATGTACCATAAAAGGAATAGTGTTGATATACTGGTTTCTATAGTGTGAATACTTAGAAGTTCTAAAAGTCTTTGAAAATGAAATGGGTGGTGTGTTCAAATTTACCTAACAGAGTGCTGGTTGCTGACCTTTATAGACTAGAAATTTCTTAAGAGCTTTCCATTCCCTGTTTAACTTCACAAATTAGATCAGCACTTAGCCTCATTCTACCTGGTAGGAGTGGTCACCTGAGTCACTGTGGTGATGAGGATACAGGACATGGCTTGTTAGTATGGTCCTAATGGACACGACATTTGTTTTCACTAATCATTTCTGTGTTCTAGTCATTGAATAAACATGCTTTATAATTTTCTGGTAATACAAATGTACTTGGGGAGAGGTCAGAGCTGCTTAGCAGCAAAGCCGAGGCTCTCAGGAGTCATCAATGGGTGATGAAGAAAGCAGGTTGTGCTGTAGCACTGCGTGGGGTCCATGTTAATGGCTGGAGTCTCTGCCATGCTACTTCACTGGAGTTATCTGTTCCTGCGGTCTCTGGAGGTTTATTTAGAAACACCAGGTAACATTCCCACTGCAGGTCTGATTTAAAAGACACAGCTACAAAGGCTTTAAGATTTAAAAATACAATTCTTACTCGGTCTTTCAGAAACAGCTGCCCTCCCTCAGCCCAAGGGCTCTTCATGCTTTGCCTATCACATTCCCAAAGATCTTTTATTTCTGACATCTCTGGAAACAGCACCAGCATCTGCTAGGTGATTTTTTTGACTTCCCTGATGTACCAGCCATTTCTCCCTACTGTCTTTCTAGGTTTAACTCAGGATTTCATCAAAGGTAGACATCCTGACTGTGTAACCTCATCCTCAAGCTGTTGACCAGTGTCACCTGCCAAACCCCTCTACTTGATGATCCTATGGGTCATGGTTGTCCATGATTTGGGTAACTGTGGAATGACACAAAGGCTAAAGCCAGGGCCTCCTTGATTCAGGCTGTACAGGGAATTTCCATTTTTCCCCCTGGAGTAGCTGCAGCTTCACAACCAACTGTAACTGAAGACTGGTCAGGTTCCTCCTTGTCCTTTTTTGATCCATACATCGTTCCTTCGAGAATCTGCCCAAATGACTTCCTTTCCTTTCCTTTCCTTTCTCCCAGTGTAGCCTCTTCTAATGGAACCTGTTTCACAAGTCAGTGACCTTTCCTGGTGCTATGTAGAGAATTTCATGTCTCTTGAAAACAGCCTGTTCTGTTACAGTATGTAAAATGCAATTACAATGCATAATACAACAGATTGTCCTAGGCCTGTCACAGCTTACTCTTTCCTGTGCTTTCTGTTAGATGAGTGACCCTTAATTCTACAGATCAGAGAATGTGGGTTCTCTCTCCTGGTCTCCTAACCCATGGTCAGCCAGGAAGTTGTGAGTTGTTGATGCTGAGCTGGGAGGAGACAGGCTAGAGAATTTCTTGTCGCTTGAATATGAAGAGGGTTCATACTCACCTGTGTGTTTTCTATAGATATTATATATCTGTCTAGAATCTGCATGTCTTACTGATTCTTTTTCTTGTTTGGTTTTTCAAGACAAGGTTTCTCTGTATAGCCTTCACTATACTAGAACTCACTCTGTAGACAACTTTGGCCTTGCACTTGAACATCCACAAAACTCTACCTCTGAAGTATTGGAATTAAGGTGTCTGCCACCATTGCTCAGCACTGATTCTTATATTAAACTGTATAGAATTGTATGATCTGTGAAATTTGGAAGTAACAGGACACATAGAGAAATGTTATCTGTGTCTTTCCTGGTACACAGGTGTTTGTGATGGCAAGCAATCACATCACTGTATGTTTTCTCTTTGCTACTGTGAAATTCCACCTCCAGCAAGTTAAGGTTTCCCAGTGCTTTCAAAGCTCGAATCCCTGAAGCCATGATGTTGAGAATATCATTGAGGAGTCACAGCCTCTGGTCCTGCCTGACTTTCCTAAGAGCTTCACTATTGCAGGGCTGAGGTTTCTGAAGTGACTTTGACACTAGCACAGCCTGCACCTGCTCTGCAGAGCTGACAACACACTGCTTGGTTGGTCTGAGGAGGCAATGTGTTCATAAAGTTCAAGTTCTTTTTTTGTTTATTTTCTCTTTTATTTGTTCCTGCTTCTCATTTCTCTTACTCTTTTATTTATTCTTTTCTTTTGACTTCTGGTTTGCTCAGTGTCCTTATATAAAATTACAAATTTCCAGAAATAACGTGAGAGAAAGCATTTTAGAATTCTCGTACCTCGTACTCAGTTAGTGCCAACATGCATATGATGCCAGCTACCACTTTAAACTCCACAGGTGCATTCTCCTTCCATGAAATGAAGTACATAAAGCATTTGCCTGCTCCTCAGTGCTCACAGGTCACAAAATGACACCCACAGTGTGTACTCCTGGTGGCATTTGTCCCATAAAGCAACTGCCATTTTCCTTGATCATTGGGAAACAGAATTCTCTCTTTCTGCACCTTACTATGCTCTGATTCTTGTAACTGGTATTTAGAAAACAAACCCATAAGTTTTATAAAGAACTTCACAAAAAATTGGGAATAATTAAGGTCCACACATTGAGTGTGTGTGTGTGTGTGTGTGTGTGTGTGTGTGTGTGTGTGACCTATCTAGAATACATGATCCATAATTTTATACAGATTAACCTTTTCTAAAGATGCTACAGATTTTTCTTATTTCAGGATGTCTGCTCTGTTAAATGTTTTCACCAACTACCTGCCTTAGGTCTAATGACTTAACCATTACCCTGTACTTGTGAATTTGATCATCCCCTTTACCTCTCCCTAATATCTTCCATTACAATATCTCATGCTCTCAATCAGTATAAAATAATTTCAAATACTCTTGACTATCATTGATAAATTTTTACTCTGTACCTGGAACTATTTTTACAAAATTACATGTCCCATACGTTTAGTGTCTGTGCTACATTGTTTCATGATAACTTGATGCAAGCTAGAGTTATTTTAGAAAAGGGAATCTGAATTGGGAAAATGCAACCACCAGACTGGCCCTGGGCAAGCACCTGGTACATATTCTTGATTGATGATTGATTTGATATGGAAGAGCCCAGATCATTGTGGACATTTCCACTCCTGGGCTGGTGGTTGAAGGTTCCACAAAAATATAGATAGAGAAAGCTATAAGGATCAACGTGGTAAATAATACTCTCCATGGCTTCTCCATCATTCCTGCCTTCAGGACCCTGACTTGAGTTTTTTCCCAGCTTCCCTGAATGAAGAACTGTAAACTGTATGGTGAAATAATCCCTTTCTCCCCAACTTGCTTTTGATCATGGTATTTTATCACATCAACAGAAGGCCAAACCAAGACAGAAATTGGTACTAGGAAATGGGGTGTACTGTGACAGACCTGACCAGGTGATTTTTGAAGATCGTGGAAGGATTTGGAAATTTTAACCTGTATGATACATAGAATGCTGATATCTTGCTGGATTATTCTGTGTGGTCTTAGAATATAATGCTGAGACCAGTGCAGATAATGGAGGCTTGTCTTAGGAAGATCAAGAGGGACGTTTGAGAGTCTCTTAAGAATTCTATGAGGGTAATTCATATTTTAAATTAAGAACCAGTAAAGTGAATCCTTTCCTTGCTAGAACAATTAAAAATCTGAAAAGTGCTTTCTTGGACTCAGCTGGTTCAGATATGGCTGAGGCTGCATCTCACGCTCAGATTGAAATTGGTAGCTTAAGAGTCTCTCAGGTTGTACTGGTTCTGAAGGCAGGAAGGGATCAGGGAGTGACACTTTTGCTTGTCACCTTAGTGCTAGGTTTGAGTCCCTAAAGAGAGCCAAGGATAGACCATCAATGAAACTTCAGCCCACTTGAAGTAGAGATCGAAAAAATCTGAAATGTCAGCAACACAAGACATTTGCCAAGGAGAGCAGTAGCTACTGTGGGGTTAGGTCAACTTGTTGAGTCTAGAAGAAAAGCTGTGTGTGCTGTGGACAGATTTCCCAGCACTGTGGAGGAGCCCAGAAGATTGTTAGTGAGTCCCAGAATTGTGACACAGTTTGACACTGTTGAACTTTGTTTGTGAGCTATTTTCTGGCCTTTTGCATCATGGCTTTCCTTGTCTGTATTCTTAAGTATCTCCCACCCAAGTCCTACACTCACACTGAGCTGGGCCTTCTCACACAGATCACCAATCAAGAAATTCACCACAAATGTGTCCACATATCAATTTGATTGTAACTGTGCCCTAGGCTCTTCATATTGGGAACAAGAAAATATTTAATTATTATTTATGTTACAGGGCCCTAGAATTAAGATACTGGACTTTTAAAGGGATTTGGGAGTTTTACACAGACTTTGGAATTTTACAGAGAATATATATTTTTTACAAAAACTTTGAAATTTTAAGAGATCCTGGATACTTTAGAGACTGAAAATTTTAGAGACAGGCTTTGTATGTTAAATGAGATTTGAAGATTTATAGGAGATTGAACTTGTAAAGTATATGGAATTTTTATATTGAAATGTTGATATTAGTATGATATCTTGGGAATAAAAAAAAGAGGTTATAGTGTAACAGTGACATACTTTTGTGTCAACCTAACAAGGAGTCAGCTGTGCCAGATATTTTGGTCTGTTTGTTTCTTTGTTTGTTCTAACACAAGGTAAATTAATTAGAAAGAGGGAAGGTAGTGTCAGTCAGATAATTCCCCACCAGATTGACATGTGGGCACATTCATGGTGAATTTCCTTGATTGGTGATCTATGTGAGAAGGTCCAGCTCAGTGTGAGTGTAGGCCCTGGGTGGGGGATACTTAAGAATACCGACAAGGAAAGCCATGATACAAAAGCCCAACAAATAGCACATTTCCATGACTGTGTATCAGTTCCTGCCTATAGGTCTCTGCCTTTGGTTCTTCTGCCAACTAGCCTATATGATGTATTATTAGGAATAACATGCAGTAAAGGCTTTCCTACCCAACATGGGTTTGGTCATGATGTTTTACTAAGTTAATGCCTAAACAAGAAATTGTAATAATTCTACATCATATATAGCACATTGATGAATATAAACTTGTAGTTGGCATATCAGGAATCTGGAGAAATATCAACCCTTAATTATGGAAAAAGGGAATGTAGACTCGTATAGAGCCTGTCTTTCCAGACTGGTTTGTACCATTTTGTTTAATTCTGTAATAAGGGACAACCCAAACTCTTTTAATAGTAATTCTATTTCCCTCAGACTTTACATCCTGAAGGGAGTCATGGAGTAAGCTCCTGCAGACATTGGCCCTATTTGCTCTTTTTGTGGAGGCAGTTCTAGATTGAGATTAGAAACATGGAAAATGAAGTTACAGAATATCATTCAAAGACTGAATTGTCCACCCAAGTTCTCTGGAAAGTTCACTGGCATAACTCCAATGTTCTTCTGTTTTGTAATTTATTTATCTTTTTCTGTTTCAAGTGGGAATGGAGCTGACCAGTCACTATGTATTGCCTTATCTCTCCCAGAGCACAAATATAGAGCACTTCATGAGAGAACCAGCAGGTGAAACATCTACAGAGATCATCTTGGGCTGGAACACTGCCACTTTGGTGTGTAAACAGCATGTTCTTATGTACCTACTGCCCACCTGACACAGACACATAGCTGTGTATATGTTCAGGAGGAGTTGATTGGAGATTACCCTCAGAGTATTTTAGCTTTCACTAGGTTAAAATGTCAGATTGTGAGTGGAAGGATAAACATTTGGATTCACAGATCACAATTTCTAACATTTGCTATATAAATATATTAAGAAATTTGGTTTTACAGTAAACTGAGTAAAGATAGCCCCAAGTAGAATAAGTGATTACCAAATCCACAGACCTCTTTCATTTGGAAGGAATGGTTCCTTTCACACAATCCTCCCCATTCAAACTCACCCAACATAGTAAAACTGTAATGTGGCTGATAGTGAGAATGTTGTAGATGAAAACCAAGTAACATGCTGTTCCTGCTCCAGGAAATCCCATACTTGCTAAATAAGAAATGACATAATCTATGATGTGTGCAGGATTTGATGTTGAAGAAACTCATACACTGATGCAGCCACCACAGGACACTGGATCCATGGCCAAGCTTAGTACAGGTGAGATGGTCTGTGGGGTGTGAGGTGGAGCTGAGGTCCTAAATGGATTATGGGGAGGGGAACAGAGCTACCAAGGATGGATCAGTGAGATTCTGTTCTTTCTCCCTCAGCCACTGCTCTCACATACGATGAATAAGAACATCATAGTCCATACTAATTCTAACATAAGGAACACCTTTTTCTCTGAAATTGGCATTGGGATCTCAGGCAACAGCTTCCTTCTTCTCTTCTACATCCTCAAGTTCATTCGTGGACACAGGCCCAGACTCACTGATCTGCCCATTGGTCTCTTGTCTCTCATCCACCTGCTGATGCTATTGGTTGCAGTATTCATAGCAACAGACATTTTTATTTCTTGGAGGAGATGGGATGACATCACATGTAAATTCCTTGTCTATGTGTTCAGATGTTTGAGGGGTCTCTCCCTTTGTATCACCAGCATGTTGAGTATCCTCCAGGCCATCATCCTCAGTCCCAGAAGCTCCTGTTTAGCAAAGTTCAAGCACAAATCTCCCCATCACATCTCATGTGCCATTATTTTCCTGAGTGCCTTCTATATGTTAATTAGCAGTCACCTCCTGTTATCCATCATTGCTACCCCAAATTTGACCATGAACGACTTTATCTATGTTACTCAATCCTGCTCTATTCTACCCTTGAGTTACCTCATGCCAAGCATGTTTTCTTCTCTCCTGGCCATCAGGGAAGTCTTTCTTCTTAGTCTCATGGTCCTCTCGACTTTGTACATGGTGGCTCTCTTGTGCAGGCACAGGAATCAGGTCCAGCATCTTCAAGGTACCAGACATTCCCCAAAAACATCCCCAGAGCAAAGGGCCACCCAGACCATCCTCATGCTCATGAGCTTCTTTGTGCTGATGTCCATCTTCGACACCATTATCTCCTGTACAAGAACTATGTTCCTGAATGATCCAACATCTTACTCTATTCACATCTTTGTGATGCACATCTATGCCACAGTTAGCCCTTTTGTGTTTATGAGCACTGAAAAACATATAGTTAACTTTTTGAGGTCCATGGGTGAGAGGGTGATTAAATGTTTGAATCTTCATTGATGGACAAGGTTCATGAAGAAGATCCAGTGTACTAGCATCAGAACTGTCAGTCATGATGTCCTTACTATGTGCTTTGCCAGCTGTCAAATATGAAGTTGTTTTTCTGTTAAAATGATTTATTTTAACCAACATGGTGGTAAACATGTAACAGAAGATTTATCAACATACACTTAAAGATATGACAATTTATTTTAGTTTTTATTTTATTTCTCAATGAAGGAATCCCTGTGAGGTAGTTCTTGCCCATCTAGGTCTTAGATATCCCACACTGTTTGGACATATGTGACTACTTCAAATATGTTATGATACTTCAATTTTCTGTCATGTATTTTGAAAAATTAGAGAAACATTTCTTACCAAAAGTAGTGCTATGATCCAGAAAGAAAAGGAATTACACACATAACTTTCAAAACAGAATTATGTGCAAAGGGCACATAGTGACTTGTACAGCAATACTAAAAATAACAGGATTTAAAATTATCAGCATTTTAAATGGAAACAACAGTCTAGAATTAACAGAATATATGATCAAAACAGAGCCTCTGCATGGTGTAGGATGTTCAATCTTTAAGTACAAGGCAATTCCAGCACAGAGTGCTATGTGATGGAGTCCTGAAAAACAGGAAATATCGACACCACACTGGCCAGCTCCCTGGAGGTTCAGGACTCTAGCTATAATTCTTCTTAAGCCCTAGTCCTCCTCCTTCAGTCTATAATGTAATTAGTGTCTGATAAAATGGGTTGCTTGAAGAAGTGAAAGCAAAGCTCTCACTGAAGATCTTCCCAACACCATGCTCATTTCTGACACTCAGTTGTAAAGGCAGCTCCAGTGTTATGTCTCCTGAAAGGAATTTCCTGTGACTGCAAAAGTCTTAATGTAAACAGCAGATCACACATGTGATTCTTTGGTATTACTTGATGCCAGAAAGGCATGAGCTTGAAATATGCATTTACATTAGAGGTGAATTATCAAATCTTGTCATGTGTGGACTCCTACCCCCTCTTTCTGCTGGCAGGCCTACGTGACCAGAGGCTTGTTTTGTGCGTCCTCTGCTAGAAATCCGGCCTCCACAGACTATAGAGACTTCTAATTGGCTTGGCTGCTCACAGACTTGTGGGAGGGGTTTGCCTTTTCTATTTGAGCCCGTGTGCCTAGGAATCTCGCTCTCTTTCCATTAAAGGATTTTCTGTCTGTAGGTTGTTTTCGCCTGGCCTAATTTTCCACCTGTCCTTGGGATCAGGTATTGATATGAGGTATTGGGATTAGATATCAGTAGGTAAATATTATAGATTTTATGATGGCTATCAATATAATTTACTCCTCTACCCAGAATGCCCACAGTTATATATTATATGTAGGTGCGGGCACCTACTGTAATGTATGTTTTCACATGGATGACAGTAAGTGTGTCACTCAATCTTTTAAAAGACCAGTTCACAGAAATATGTCAATGCTAAACACACATTGCGGAACTGGCAAAGTCATTGTTTAGACTTGAATAGCACAGGCTTTTAGGCATTTTTTACACAAGGAAATAACTCAAACCTTGGGTGATGGGAGGAAACAAGATGGCAAAATAGCTTACAAGTACTTTCTTCAATTTTAATAAGTTATGCAGACTGACAAAGTGTCACATGTCAACAAAATGGAATGGGATTTAACCACTACAAGTACAGAAATGTCAAGAGTGATTCTAGGGACAGGAAAATGAAGTGAAACAAAAGCCCAGTGGCTTCAGGCTAGCTAGTACTGTCCAGGTCATTCTTGCCTCTTCTAATCTGCAAAGGGTATTGGGAAATGTAGTTTTTATGCTCAGGAGATTTCTCATCAAAATAGCTAATATTTCTCATGACAGCTTTGTCTGCAGTGAAAACAGCCACAGATGATGTCCTCTGGTGAGGCTACACAAAGTTAAACCTCCACAGCATTACTTATGAAGCACTCACTGGGCACAAAGCATGTACTATCTACAATTTCCTTAATCACACAACATCCTGGGAAGTAAGCACTGCCCTCCACATATGACAGATGAGTAGTAATCTCTGACAGGCTACAGATCTGTTCCTGGCTCCAATATTATGCAACAGAGAAGACAAGGTGTCAGGCCCCAGAGCTGTTAACAGGTACTAATGGTTACATTCTAGAACCTCTATGAAAACTTCAATGAATCCCAATGCTGCTGTACCAGGAGTGGGCCGATGCTGTGAACCACTGCTATCTCTTTCCCTGGTGCTGAGGCCTGAGGGCAGGTCATATTAGTCTAAAAGGAGGCAATGTATAAATGCCAAGGAACAACAGGTTAAAGTAGTATGACCTTACTCTTGGGCCAGAGATGCTGAGCTCTGACCAGCAGAAGCGTTAGATGTCTGTCTGCACATTTTACCTCAGTCTGGGGTAACTGAGTCCCAGTCTGCAGGAGGCACAGATCATGAGACAGCTATAAGGGGTCCCTTGGCCTGCCCAGAAGTCAGGGAGGTAGGCTCTTAGCTGCTGGATACCACAGGCGACACTGGATGCTGGGGGCTGGGAATGAAAGGAAAGAAGGCATGGGGAAAAAAAGCAGCAGTGCAGCTGTTCTGTTAGTGCAGGGCAAGAGTTTGTTGGCCACACATCA